>JARJDW010016771.1:0-29547 GCA_030264715.1 Adinopsis sp. GC000173 | reverse complement strand
ATACTTGTTATGTACATTTTTTGATTTATTTTATTTTTTCGCAAATGTATACCATATTTCCGGACAACAAAAATCGCTAAAATGTATACCATATTTCCGGACAGAGGGAGTATATAATAATTAAATTGTGAGCAATAAAATAATTGTAATGCAAATCTTTCTGATTTAATGAGAGATTAAATGTAAGCTGTTACTATTTATAATTTGGTGAGAATTTTATATTTCACAAACTTGCGATTAGCCGCAATTTACTCATCATTACATTTTCTTAATTTAGTTTTACTACTTTATTTATCGTTTCGCTGCCCGTCACACACAACTCTGACTGTCTATGTTTATGACACCTAAATTATAATCATTCATACATTTTTAAATTCGTATTCAAATACCTTACCTCCTATTTAATTGCTTCAAATGAATTATTTAGCTGACCTTAAATTTATGTACGAAATAAAAGCGATTTATTTCAAAATTTTTATTAAGCGATTCGTTTCACATGGAAAAGGGAATTGATGAAACACCAATTTGCTGAAAATAATTGAAACGAATTAAAAAACTTTAATTGCACATTTTCATTGTATTTGCGGAAAGCGATAATTTCACGTTTGAAAAATCGATAGCTTACAACAATTAGTTACGGTAGTCGTTAATAAATGAGGGAAGAAGAGGAAAATGTATCTTAATTCAGCTTTAAAGGCATTAGAAAGGCGAAAAGGTCTTCTATCAGGGGCTGGTTTAAATTTATGCACCAAATAAGATTCGCTCCCATCGTATTTTATTAATGTTACATACCATTTATATATATAGATATAGAAAAGTTACTTTCCGAGTTTACGCAAACACAAATAATTTATCTACATTTGATTTTGTTTTCAAAGTTTTTGTGTTGCGTATATACGCAAATTTAAAGTTTCGAATGTAACATACGGAAAAAAAGCAGCACCCGCCAATGTTGAGAGAAATTGTAAAATATTCTCACTCTATAAATCACTTTTGCGCACAAAGTACGCCTTCGGGCTGTTGTGCCCCACATACTAATTTTTAAAATATTATTTGTTAATTAAGTAGCACCTCATTTATTAATTTCATTAAATGGTTGTTTTCGCAACTAATTAATAAAAAAGCAGCCCGAGGTTTTTTCTCGCTTTATTAAACCGGGCAGCCAGTTTTTGTTTTGTATTTTTTCTATTTGTGTTACTTAATATAATTTGCTGTGTCGGTTTATTTTAATTTTAATTTAAAGGTGGTGGGTGGCTTTTTTGCTATTTATTTGGAAAGTAGGCCAGTATTTGTGTTTTAGTTTAGTCAGCAAGTAGAAAATAGCTACTAAAAGCTTTTGAATCGATTATATTGGTGCTTTTTGTGTATCTACACAATAGCGGATAGTTGTGTTGATTTTTTTAACGTAAATTGTTTTCCAATAGTGCAGAGTTTAAACTTACTAAAATTGATTTAAAATTACATCACATACCTACATACATACGATTTTTTTTTGTTTTTCAATACGTTTGCTCAATCATCAGATCGTCAATCAGAATTAAAATCGCATTGTGTTGTTTGTGAATTGTTTTTCACACTCTTACATCGAGGGATCTTTTTATTATTTTTCCTAGTTTTAATATACGTATATACTTTATAACAAGTTGGCTGGTACTTGTCTGAAGAATGTGCTCGTAGCAGTGTTGAGGAAACGTAATTAAAGTTTAATAATTTTTGATTAAATTCAAGGTGCGTTTATGTTTAGAAAGATGTATGTACGAGTAACAGTACGAGTACTTGTAGCAAAATATTGCATTCTAAAGCGTTTTTAATAAGAATGCGGAGTGTATAGTTTCTTTTATCCGCAATTTAACAAATAGTTTGAATAAATTCAAATATAACTTATATTATAAAAATGCACGTAATACTCGCAGAACGTTTATTTAGCTTTCGGGCGATTTTTTGCTAGAAAATTTGAATGTAAAGTCAGTGAAATGCAGAAGATTGATGACTTGTACTTTTCTACATTCGCAACGCTTCAGATATTATTTATATTTTGCGTTGTATTAAAGTTAAAAGCTACAACATAAAAATACAATTTTAATAAATCAATATTTACTACTTCACTTAGTTGCATCAGCGTCGTCTTCTTCAAACATCTAAATTCAATTTATTTTTATTATTATTTTTGCGTTTCGTTTTAAATAAAAAGCGCATTTCGTAATAATGAAATTAAAACTCGATCATAAATTTTTATGAAAAATGTTAGTTGAAAGAGAAATGTAATAAAGCGCGCGAACGCGTTCCAGTGATATTTTTGCAACTTGAACTCACATATTTTATTCTTCAAGCAAATACCATCCAACACAAAAATGCATGCTAATAAATTCAATTAATATACCAAATTCGTTGAAATTTACGAGCGAAATACGAAAAAAGTCTGTTTCGTCAGCAGATCTCTAAGCTGCATGTTTACAAACACGGAGGTAAACAACCTCCTGTCACACCAAACACGACCTCTTATCTACAATTTCAGCTGAAATTTTCAAAAAATTGCTTTTAATATCACTGCCCAATTTGATTATCCTATTATAGGAAAAGTTTCGAGTGTTTTGACAAATTAATTAGATATTTGTGAAAAACTGAGCACATTCTTTTCGGAACTCATTAAAGGAATTTCATTGCCTTTCCCCTTTAATAAAAGTACTTTTTCTTTTTATTATTGTCATGAAAGTAATCATACTTTAATAATTTGGTTTAATGTTATGCTTCATTTACATAAATACAGAGTAAGCGTTGCAAAAATATTGTATGAAATAGTTCTTGTTTAAAATCATCACAAATTGACTAAAAAATGCAAATATATTCCAGAATGAAGATAATAAAAGTTTTTAATTACATACCGAAAGCAAAAAGTAGCAAATTATGGTACGAAATATGTGTAAATTTTTTTGTTGTAAATATAATATGATTGTATTATAAATTCTGCCGGCTTTCCCAATTTAATGTGAAACTAACCAATGACAACCTGATATGACCTGAAAAGGCAATGACTTGACGTCGAAGTTTAGTAACGATCACTTATGGATCACTATTTCTATTAATTAAATTTGAAGGGTTCAAACCATATTTAATCTTCACATTAGCAATGGTGCATTTTTAATAAATGAAGGTATCGCTAAATTTTAACGAAGAGTAATCAATGTAATAGAATATAACAAAAAGTAATTAAAAAATATGATATAATTTTACAAACTTTTAAAATATATAATATATAAATTTATTTGATAAAATTTCGCATTATAGGTATGTGTTATATATAAAATATTCTGTACTTCATTTCTTGTCATCGTCAAAGCGTTCGAACGTCGAATTAATTATATTTAATGAATGCATTGTGAAAGATTGTAATTATTTTTTGCTCTTAAAATAATGTATTCATCTGAAAAAGAAATTTAAAATTCTCTTTTCTCGCGCTACAAATGAAATGTGAAGAAAAAAATTCATAACGATTTGTCACGTCAGAAAACATTCCAATTCGTTTTATTCAAATTAATTCAACGTCTTAACATTTAAATAACACTCGAAAGTGGTTTTAATTTTTATCGTGTCACTCGAATAACTAACAACATGATGGATATTTTCCACCTTATTTGTGATATTTCATTTTATTTTTCATGTGAACAACGACGCAATAATACAAGCGTGATTGTTATCAATTTATTGTATAATACCTACGACAAAAAAGCAAGGAGAGTGTAATGAAATTAATCGAATTTTATTTGCGTAAAATATGATCGTGCTTTATTTCTCAATTATTAATGGACTCTACATGAATAATATTTATTGAATGCATTGTTTTTCAGCAGGCAGCGATAAAATATTTCTCGTCTATATAGAGTTGTTTACAAGTATTATATTATAACATATCGCATCAGAAATGATACATCTCAAAAATTTGTATATTTTTCTGTTGCCAAATCCAGCGAAGGATTGTGTATTTGATAGTTTTTGTTAGAGGGAAAAATGTCATTTTTTATAACAAGAAGCTAGAACTCAAAGCAACGTTTGAAGTGATATAGCATAACTTTAAATACGTTATTATAGATGGAAAACTTATACTATTATATCTGAATGCTATATGGATAGAAAATATACAGGCCCCAGGTGCAAAACTGGCTTGTATGATCACAAGCACTTTAAAATTTACTAATTCTATTTTTATAATTAGATATACTATTTAACTTCGAAGTACAAAGCCTGTCTATAATAGAAGTTTAGAGAAAAACTGATTAGTAGAAAATTTGAAGATTGCAGTAAAATATGCAACTTTTAATTCCTGTATGGAATAGTTCTTACAAATTATAAGATTCTTGTTACTTTTATTGATTTTGGTAAAACTTGGATCTAAATTGTCTAAAAAATGTAAGCAACAATAAAACGTCAACATTATTTAAAGTTTTTTACTTCATTTTTTAATTTTTCGAGGAATTTACATAAGGTTTTTATATGAAAAGAGTAATCTTACAATGATTAGCAAAAAGTACGTGAAAAATGGTTTTAAAATGTAACTTTTCATAATTATTTGTTGAATTTTTAGCATTGAATTACCACATGTCTTCAAATTTCAAAAATACAACCCTTTTTATTTATTATACATTTAAAAGTCTAACATTTTTATTGAAATATTTATCTCAAAATAATAGTTTTTGAATTATTACCTACTTTTAAAACAGAGCTGCCATATGCAAGCACTTTCGATTAAAAAAATCTAAAAAATGTCTGAGAAAGGCAGACAGTGTTTGTATGTTGGTTGTCGGTTTTTTTTTGTTCCTATTTATAAACATCGCAAAAGCAATTTTTCGTCGGTGTACACGTAAAATTTATATGCAACCACTATAAACTTTATATCTAGACGAAACTATTTCGATTAAAATGTCGCCAATAATTTTGCGCAAAAGTTTTCTCAGTACGTTTTTCTCATTTTACACATAGAGGCGACAAGTTTAATTCCTCTTGTTAGTTTCGTAAATGGAAACTTTAATTTGTGCTTGGCGCGCACGACGTGTGTCTGCTTTTTCTCCTCTTCGCTGTACATTTTTAATAATTAAAATTCTAATCGTTGCCGGTATCATCGTTGCACGTTGAAACGCTAAACGGGATTCTTCCTTGTCGTTTATGCGCTTTTTAGTTAGGGCAGTTGGTGTGCGCGGGCGGGGGGGTCGGCGGTGGCGGTCGGGAAACTTTTTAGCAATAATGTGATTGCAGCACTTTGGTTTGGTAGAGTTTGCCGCTCAAATTATATTATGCTTTGAACTTTATACATTTAACTTATTGCAAATTTATCTTTAGAAAAAATCTTGTTATGTTTTCCTATACAAAAACCTACTTATTTTAAATATTTTCTGGATAATAATAATATATACTTAGTTAAATAATAAAATATGGATATATTTATACTCATACATTTTTATAAAACGCTGACACTTTAAACGATTTTTTTTAGATTAATTAAAAGTGCTTAATACAATTTAATTATTTTTAATGAAAAAATGTGCATTGTTTACATTGGCCTTTTCAACGAGTTTTCATTTAATTTTATTATTGTATTTTTGCTTTGTTCATATAGTAAATATTTATTTTAAATATTTAACAATATAACACAAAAATTGATGCATATTACTAATTTATAATCTTTGTTTATACATAAAAATGCTTTGTGAGTTGATTTAATTGCAACTGATTTTAAATTTTAATTTATTGTTTTATTTATTACTCTTGCCTCTAACTAAAGTAAATTAAAAATTTTAATGAAAATTTGAATTATTTACAGTTGCACGTTTTCAACAACTTTTGACAAAATTTCATTATTTTGTTTATTATTTTTGCACTTTATGTTCATAGTGTAAATATTTAATACAAATCTCTAACAATATAGCACAAAAGTATTACTAATTTTTAATTTTCTATTGGCAAATAAAACCTGTATTTGCGTTTATTTAATAACAATTTTAATTTTATATTTATTGCTTTATTTATTTTTATTATTTCTAATATATATTAAATAATATTGACTGCTAAAAACAGAATATTGAAAAATTCTTTGCACAGGTATAAATTAGCTTTAAGAAAAATTATTACTTACTAATTATTTGTTTGTAGGTATATATAATTTGTGTTTGTTTATTTAATAACAATTGTTTAATTTATTACATTTAGTGCTAATAATAGGGTTTAATTTATGTCTGCGTGATTTTATTTAATTGTTGTGGAAATTTTGCTTATTAAATTAGGAATTACATAAGCCGGCATAAAAAAATATTCAAAGTTGTAATTTCGGTATACAAAAATAGCTCGCCGCCTAATTATAGCCATTTTTTATTACCGCATAAAAATTAAACATTATTTCTCATATAATTATTATTTATACGTTGTCTTTTTTTTATATTTTATTTTTTAAGCACGGTACGTTCGTTGAATGTTAAACATTTTTCTGCGGTATACATGTTATATGTATAAAAGTTTTTTTCCGAGGGTGAATTTTATATTCAACGAGTTTAACATACTGTTGGTTGTAGTAAATAAGAACTGAAGTCGTTTTACCCCTAAAAGGGCTTAATATTATTAGACATAACTTTGCAAGGAGCTTAGAGTTTTTGACCTACACTATATCTTTATTTTCTTCTGCTTTATATATAAAAAATACGTAATGTAAAAGTTTTCTTTCCGTGTGTTTTTTTTCTCTTTTTCTTTCCTTTCTCATCGTGCATATAAAATGGCTGTAAATGTTTAAAGCGAGAGGATGAGATTGAATTATTGCGAAACGATTGCATATGATTTCCTGTTTAATTAGAAAGCATTTATCTTAGTATGTTATGTCATTTTAAATGATTTGCGTCTGGTACATGTTGCTTTAATAATTTGGACATTGATACCACCACTGCTGGAAGATGTAGCGTTAATTAATACTAATTGGAATTTGTGGTTGCTTAACAAATAAATCATTAATAATTTCAACTTGGAATTACAATTAAAATAATTTCGTGTATTAATTGTGAATTGCTTCATTTCACTTGAATGTAATTATTCATGAAAATCTATATTGTGCATTGTTGCCTTGTTTTATTACCGTAAATCAACAGGAAAGGTAAACATTGTGAATAAAAGAATATAAAATAAACATCTCATTTTTAATTATACCATATTTTTTAATTAGAAAATATACAAACAAATTTAATATTTTATTATTTAACCAATTTTATTGCTTGGAAGATGTGTTGTGGGGGGAGGGAAAACTATCGATAGGGAAGTTGTAATGATTTCAGAACAACATGTTGGGTACATTGCGGTATCTTTTGATTAGATGTTTGACTAAAATTGTTTTGTTTATGTTATCAAAATTTCAATTTAAGAAGGCGAGTTGGTTTGAACGTATTTACATCGATTTCTACCTGTAAGGTAAACTGCCCACTGAATGAACAACCCCTAGAAAATGAACACTACTAACATAAACATAAATATATAAGTTTGTATATTTATATTTATAAATAGTACCAATTAATTTCTTGCAGGTATTATAATTATTTTGTATTTATGGAATCTGCTACTTAATTAATAATAATTGTGGAGTATAATGTTATTTCGTTATAACTTAGAATATTGCAAAGGTTTCTTTCAGTTTAATACGTACAAATTTGGAGGAAACTGGTCTAATTCGTATTTGCCTACAAAAAATCCATTCAGATTTTTTGGATAATTTCTTTATATTTTTCCATATTACATGCAGCCTCCTACTGAGCCAATATACTCATGATTAGGTACTCTTTGATTTTGTTGTTGTTTTGATGATTTCTTTTTAAATGCATATTGGTATGATTTAATTAGAGATATAATAAATGCGCATAGAGACTATGATAAGTTAATATTATTATTATATTCTTAAACATATTACACATATTAATACTATTTCTCCTATATTTGAGAAAATAAAACTATAATCGCCGTAGATACAGAATAAATTATAATCAAGCAAGTTTATCTTATATTTAGGGAACGTTCATTTTCTAGTATTCTTATTTTTTTCTGGTCTAAACCTTCAAATAATGAAACAAATGTGCTCTAATAATGCGTTTTATGATTAAAGAAGTCATGTGTATCAAAATGAATATTGAGAGCGAAATACATAAAAAATGTGATAATCTAAATGCAAAGTGTTTATTCGCTGGCCCCTATTTGAAAAATAAAATTAGTGAAAATTTAAGTCACATGATACTAATGTGACAATTTTTTTGCGTTTTATTTGTTTGTAGTGTCAAGTTTGCACGTTGTTGTTTACATTATACATGTTTTGGATTATGATTACATAGTTGCAACGTAGAATCGCACAGTAGTCACATAGCAACGAAGTCGTTTATCAACAAACTATATGCCTTGTAATTATATATTACTTTTTCAACACTACTCCACCATTCATAGTCTCTTATCGCATATCGCATGCAAAACATCGTTTTGATCATATTCGCACAAAACATTATCAGTTTTTCTTTTAATTTCAAGGCTTTAAACTTACATGTAAGAGTTTTTACTGGGTATATCTGATATGCATTTTTAAATTAGTCATTTTTATCATAAAACAAGCAAATAATTTCCAATTTCTCACTACTCAATAATTCATATGCCACGTAATAAATGTGTCACATTGGTGAAATTTGCTCGCCCATCTCTCCGCAATATTTATTTAACATTTATTGAAAATGTTCCAAAATTGGTAATTTATTGCCCCACATCGAACCGAAAAACGAGCTAAAAAGTTTTGAAGAAACATTTATTAAACTATTTTTCTATATTATCGATTTTTGGAGCACGCGCGCGCGAACAACGTTATTTATTATGTACAAATAAGGCGATAAATTAAATCAGCGCACACAAACACAGATTTATTATTTGTAAAGATTCACGTACTATATAAATTTAACAATGCATATTACAAATGACGATGCATTTTGCGCCAGATTTATTTTCCGATCGACGGCGGTGTGGTGGTGGGTGTAGAGCAAGCAACCAAACTTCCATAATAATAAATATTTACGAACATCATTCATGAATGGACACTTAAATATTATCCTACAATATTTGACATGAGCGCATCTAGGCGTGATGAATAAAACAACATATAATACATTCAAATAATATCTCAAATAGAAATGAAATGCAATTTAATACGCTTGCAATTATTATTAATGCACACTCCCACTGCATAAAATTTAATTTGATTTAAATTTTAAATTAGCATTATTTATAAAGAGCATCTAGACGTGGATGTCGAGGAAGAATGTGGAATTACAATACGCGTACACGGCGCAATATTCTCAAGGGATGCTCACACTTGAGTAACAATTTGTTAAAGTGTAGATGTAACTATGAATAAAATGCATTTGGTTTTCGAGTGGTTTTTTTTCTATTATGTGTTTATTTATAACAAAAAAAATATAGATAAAATAGACATTAAACACAGACGCGCACATGAAGACGATCGTCAACATCATACACAGTGCGCTCGGCGAGCAAATAAAAATATATGTACTATAAAAAAAAATTAATAAGTTTAACATGATAAAAATGTCAATAAAAAGCGACGACAGCCAGCAATGGAACGGTTGCCACATTGAAACACTTAATTGTCTCCTCCTTGCGAATTGTATGGATAAACTTTTTGCTGCGGCCGAACGAAAAAAAAACGTCAAAAAACATTAAAAGTTTATTGCTTGTTGCCTAATTACAACACGAAAATAACCTAACAAGCATTATTATTATTTTGTGCTAGAAACTGTTAGTATAGCGTATTGAAACATGAATGAAAAATCAATAACAACACGATTTGTTGTCCAATAAATAATTTGCATAATTGCGCAAACTTACGCTGGCAATCATTGCCGGTATTTCCGCTCGGCATAATTTAGGCATAAATAAAAAAAAAGAGGAAAAGAAGAAACGAAAAACGCTGATTGTAATGGCACGTTTGTGCGAGCATCAATTTAGATTCACTCTGTATGTGAAGGCGTTGTATTATTGTACACTATATGTTTATGTAGATAAAATGTGTGGGTATGCGTGAGTTGTGTGAGTTTTATTCATCACATACTCCACACACTGTAGTAGTATCGAAACGCTTCAGTCTATATTTGACGTGTATAGAACGCGATCCACTTTATTCAGCTGGAAAATTAATCTAATATCACGTGTCATTACCAATCACCCATTATATTAAATAATAGAAGGAAAAAGAATTGGTTGATATAAATATTGAGGCATTAACAGTGCGTGGTTGTGGCTTTGTATAAAATGTGGAATTTTAATACAATAACTATATTTGGTACGTTATTAATATAAATAAATATTAAAACAAAAACATATACTACAATATGTTCTTATCATGTATTTTAAAATTATGCAAAAAAAACCTTAATTTTATAGTATGGGAATATAAATTATTTTTAACTTGTAGTACCCAATGTGTATTGATAAATTTTATTTATTACTTTAATTTATAGAGATTTATGGTGAGGTAGAAAATGCATATTATTTTTAATATATCAAGTCATCTTGATGCGACATTAGATTTTCAACAATTTATACAGTAATATATCAGCATTTTCAATTTACAAATCCTTTGCATTTTGTTGGCATAGTTTCAATATCCCTTTTCCTTCTTTGAGTACCATTTCACCTCTTTTCAAGAATTCATGTTCCTTAATCCAAGTGAATTTAAGGACTACTGAAGAAATAGTAGCTAAATGAACTATTTTTTTTTCGAAATTTCTGCATCAAATTTTGACACTGGCTCCAAGTGCGTTACAACTCTTTTTGAATTCATAAAAGAGAATATGTCGCATACCTATACTCTAGTATTAGTTTCATTTTATTAATAATCTAAAATATCGAACTACTATACATTCTTCAAAGAACGTCGTTATGATATTAGCGTGTATTAATAGAATATAGCTTGTACTTGTATGTACGTATACGGTGACTCAAATACTTTGATGCCTTCTTTTTGTTAATTTTCGAACGCAATAAAAAACTGCTTGGAAACTCCAGCCTGGAAAAATGGTTTTGAAGCCCAGAATTTAGTCGGTCATAAGTGCGTAAGATAATTAAGTCGTAATGTGATAAATAGGTGCATTAAATTCCTAATGTTTTAATCGCAACTTATGCCTATATAATAAAATAAATTTCAATGCATTGAATTGGGATTCTAGCAATAATTTATTTAATTAAAATCTAGAAAATAAAGAAATATATTATGTATGCTAGGAATATTTTAAACTTTAGCANGTAATGTTTTAATCGCAACTTATGTCTATATAATAAAATAAATTTCAATGCATTGAATTGGGATTCTAGCAATAATTTATTTAATTAAAATCTAGAAAATAAAGAAATATATTATGTATGATAGGAATATTTTAAACTTTAGCGTTGTAATGTTTAATGTTGATTGATTGATTTAATCGAGCACAAAATGTTTCGTAACGAATTCGAATTGGATTAAATCCGCATAAACTATGATTATGTATGCCTATATAATATATTTAGCGGCGTATAACACATAATTTTCGATAATATTTTATTAAAAAAATGGTGTGTGTTAAACGACACGCAATATCACAACAACAAATATACAAAAGAACGCATTTTTTCCACATAAATTATTTTATGATTTTGATTTATTAATCGTCGGAGCGCAAAAAATCATTTTTATTTATAGATTGAATGAGGCGAGAAATAACATAATCCGCGTGTGGGTTTGCGAAATGAAACACATTTTCTATACACTATACACATCGATAGCGTTTTATAATATAGATTGTCTTCGCCCAGCCCACGACATTGATGGCATTGAAAACAAAAAGTGGGTGACGAAAAAAACACATGCATACCGTTTTTAATATCATCGCACGAGTGTCGCATTTTTAATCATTTCCGCACTTCAAAAACTGAGCATTTTGTTATTAATAAATGGCGAAAAAGTTGTTGTATGTATCGTCGTTCAACAACAGAATTTCATTTAACTCGATCGGAACACTATGTCAACAAACCTAGTTTAAGCAAAGACACATTACAAACATTAATCCACGAGAGTGTAACACAATCCAATCACACATAGACACACATGCACACACACATACACATATCCACATCCACATACACATCCATTCAAACTATTTATTTTAAAACGAAATCAAGCCAACACAAATAATGGATGTACAATAAATTCTTCAAATCAATTGGCAGGCTTGTGCGATTGAATAATTTCTATCCAACAATAATAACAGTGAATAAAAAAAACGGCGTTATATTTCTATTGTTTACGTTGCCGGAACGCGTATTTGTTTTGTCGAAAATTTTGTAATTGTTCAAATTCCATGCATAGTTTTTCATTCGTAATAATTGCGTTTTGTTTTAATCTAAAGCCGGGATTGCGGTTTTATTACGTTTCGAAAAGTTTTTAATAAAATTAGTTTATGCCTAAACAATTCAACAAGCGGGATTTTTGATTAATTATATTTTGCTGCTCACAAAAATAATTGTTTGGATTTGTGTACGAGGTGCAAATTTTAAAATCAGCTAAATGCGTAATTCAATTTACAGTTTAATTAAATTGTTAGAAAATACACGGTGTATATACAATAGTTTATGTACAACGTTACAAATTAACATCATTTATAGAAAATATTTTATTAATTAAAATGTATCGATTATATGTGAAGTTTTTCTTAAACACAATTAATGTAAGCTCCACTATAGCATTTTTAGGACGTAGATGAAAATTTTATATTATTTTTAGTTTTTCTTAACTGAAAACATAAAACTATGCATCTATTATTTATTGATATGATAACATTTGTAAGCCCGCAGGCGCAATTCATTGCGTCAGTCATGTCAATGTCCCTAAAATTTTCATTGCCACTATATTTATTAATTATGTAATTTAGTGCTTTATTAATCTACTAACTTAGCATTTTGGACAAAATTTTGTCAAGCATTTTAACTCGCTTTAAAGCAGGGTGCAAATTTTAAAATCTGCTAAATGTTATTCAATTCAATTTATGAGTTTAATTAAATTGTTGTACAAAATATTATGTGAAACGTTTGTATGTAGCGATACAAATTAGCCGTCTAGAAAATCAATTTCGATAATTAGAAAACAAATTTTACTAGGTATAATATATTTTTATACTATATACAATAATATATTTAAGTACATTACATATTTTCAATTCTATCCTTAAAATTTTCATTTAATAAGTTATTATGTAATTGTAGGTAAGGGGTTTTAATTTCAAATCAAAAATATTGAGAAAACTTTTATGAATATTTTCAGTATCATATTTAAAACAGAATGTTCTCCGAACAATTTTAATAAGATTTTCTAGTAAGTTTTACCAGACATTTTAATGCGCTTCAAGACAAGCTCAAGAGTTCTCTAATACTCGAACGAAAAAATACAACAAAAAAATTCTTTGCATGTTTTTGTCTCTCTTAATCACTCGAAATTCTTTTGATTTTTTATTCTCATTTTTAATATTAAAACATTAAACATAAAGAAATAAATTTAAGAAAAATACAATAATTAAGGTTATTATTCAAATGCATTATAAGTGGATTGTTCATTTTATATTATTTTATAATATTAATACATAGTTAGTTAGTAAAGTTTGAAATTGCATTATCGATACATTTAAGAAAATAGCACCTCACATGTTTGAAAATGTGTTCGTGAAAGCAATCTACGGCTTTGTGCTTTGTGGAAACAATAGTTGCTACCATCCAAAAGCTAATAAATAAATAACTCTAGCACTTTGTAGTCGCGTACTTTCCAAGAAACGAAATTGTAGTATCGATCAATTATTGTTTAACAACAGGTTTCGTTCACCTAAAAAGTTTGACAGACCTTTGCACATTATCTGAATAGTTTATAGCGAATGTGGAATTAAACAATTTGAAATATTTCAGCGAGAGTGCTGAAACATTTTCTACATTTTCCACCGTGAAACAGCATTGCGAGTAAATAAAGCACTCCATTTAATAATTCCAAGTGTGGTGTGATAAATATTGACCTGCTTTGTTTGATTTCCACACTCGAAAAATATTCCGCAAAATGTATTTATTGTTGATGTGAAGAATACAAATGATAACCAGTTGTTGTTCTTGTTGTTGTTGTTGGTGTTGTTGTTTTGGAGGTTTTGATGTTGAGATGGGTCCAGATCGTTCGCATTTCTCAAAGTGAAGTGCGTTTAATTTAAACATTAATTACAACCACACCAAGCATATTGAATCATTTAAATCCTTTCTGTAATGCTAAATGAATTTCTCGTTAGATATATATTTCAAGACGTTTAATCAAAATTTCTATTTGCAACCCCTGCCGAAGAAAAAAAGCGCCATACTTAAACACGAAATATTCATTTTATGTATGAGCGAATAAAATTTAGCTTAGATGAATTGGCAATTAAATGAGTCGAATGTTAATTTACTCGTCTGTTTTCATTTTTATGACTAAAAAAGTGTTTCATTTCACAAATGGAGCAAAACCCATACGGGTATATTAAATTAGAGTTTAGGGAACTTTGTCAATCAATTAAAAAATAATTACTGAGGTAAAACTGCTTTTTCTTTAATAAAAAATATTGAAATTATATGAAAGTAAAACAACAACAACTATTTTAATATGTACGTTATTGATTATTAGTTGTTGGGGTTAAAATTTAAAATTCAATACTTGCACGTCGTTGAAGATTAAAAATTATTTTAAAAATTGTTGCTAAATAATTGTATATAAGATATTATTTAGTCTTTTATGCAATTTTATCAATAAATTTAACACATTTTGCTTCTATTCTAATAAAAAATGTACAAACAACTAGTTTTTTTAATAAGTACGTTATTGATTATTAGTTACTGGTATTGAAATTTAAAATGCAATACTTCTCACTGCGTTCAAGTTACATTCCAATGACTGTGTCGTGTTAGGGATCGGTTTATTTTTTAGAATTGATATAAAATAATAATATTTTTAGAAGATAATTTAACTTTGTTTGTGTATGTATAATATTTATTGATTATAATTTGCAATACTATTTATTTACAATGTTGAAAATGAAGCAAAAACACGGGCCTTTTATGTAATTTTCTCAATCAATTTAAAAATTAATTAATAAGACAAGATACTTCTTTTTTAATCGAAAATGTTAAAGTTTTAAATACATTGAAAACATTTTGTAACAAACTTTAATGCTGCGTGTATGTATATAGTAGATACTTATTGTTAACAATTTAGAGTAATATGATATTTATTTATAAATTATATAATGAAGCACAAACCACAGGGGTATTAATTTAGTCATTATGCAATTTTATCAATCAATTTAAGGAATAATTTAAATTTACTTTAAAGTTACTTTGAAGTTGTTTAGAAACAGCAACAAAAACAAATTTTTGTTGATATTTTTTTCGACTTTTTTAACTTCTTTGTTTACTTTTCGAATATATTTAAATTTGTTTGAAAAACATCAACAATCTAAACAAGAAAACACGACTATTAAATACATTTTCCAAAATATAAAGATTTTTTATTTGGAAGGGCTTATTTAGTATCTGCTTAATATTTTATTCAAATAGGATTAAATTGTCTTTAAGAAAAGAGCAAAAATCACGCAAAAACCGCTTAAAAATCATGCGAAAAACGTCCGCAAAGACGACATTTAACATTTTATCGATTTATCAAAATAATACGCAAACGCGACTAAAATATAATTACCACTCAGTTGCTAATCACTTTCTATGCTGAATATTTTTAAAAATAAGTAATTGGCCGTTAAAATTCACCTAATTTCTTCCTGTTTGTATGTACTGCATAAACGTTTACCTATTAAATATTTTTAAATATTCTAATTTTAACACAGCCAACCCAAAAATATCACCCTACCTAGAAGCTGCATGCAACAATAACAAATTGTTTAATATTTTTGTATAATTTTTGGTGTATCTCTACGTGCTTTGAATATTTATTAACGCTGAGCCGGCTAAAATAACACCACCAAAAGTGCGTTAAATTAATAAACAGCACGAAAACGCTATCATTGCTAAATTCAATTTGCAATCGAATATTTTCGCTTTGTATTAATTAATACGTACGGTACGGCATTGCGAAGCAATGGAAAACGTAAAAACTGCTTCTTATTTTCGTTGCTATACTATCTAATTTTAATCAGCATTAAGTCGTTGTAGTAACATAACTATAAAAGCATTTTTATATGTTATTATCCACCATTTGTTTTGCATTCCGAAGCACGCTTTGCTCTATTATTAAATTTAATAGAACACATGCGGTTTTAAATAAATTAACTGTTAATTGTTTCGTTGTTGTTGTGCGCTAATCGAGAAAATTTCATTGGGAGTGTAATTATTATTCTTTTTTAATTAAACAAAATTATGTCATGCTAATTATAAAACAATATTTTTAATCGGGCCGCTAGGGCTAACTAGGTAGGGTACATACATTCGAAACGGATAAATAATTGATTTAATTACCTTCCATAAATTGCAATTTCAATTTCAACTTGATGTGATGTTTATAACGCGCATTAATTGAATTAATAATGAATTAGTTCAAATGTTAATTGATATATTGAATATAATAGGTATTTATGTAAATGTAGTAGCAATATAATTTTATCAATTTAAAACTATCATTGTTGTCAGCGTCGTCAAAAATCAATGAATAATATGAAATGGCACGATAAAATGCTATACGTGTACACGTATTGAACTGCAACTGACGCACGACTAATATAAGTGCATTTACGACAAATATAAATATGAATCAATTTTAATGTAAAAAATATATATATACTGGTATATGTCGTGTGCAATATTTAGTAAATCAAACAAAATTACAAAAAAGTTAATTCCGAGACGGATTAAATTATTATATTTACATGACTAAAATAATGTTAGTTATTTTCTTTCTCTACTTATTTACCAGAACTTTTATTTGTACATCATTAGATGTACTTATATGCTTTAAAATAACACACTTCCCCCTAATAGTTCCTCTGTTGCCATATTTTGTAAAACGTAAAGAATGAAGATAAAGTTTCAACACATTTTGACTGTTTTGTTTGGTCATATATAAAGTTAATTTAAAATAGTGAAATGCCCGAGAAATTGTATCGATTGGGAAGTGTATTATTAAAATTTGTTTACGACTATCTAGTCGCTATTAAATATTTTCCCTAGGCATTTATGTTATTTTTCAGCGTGGAAACTTTTAATCGTTAATTTATATATAAATTTTTTAAGACTATTTCTATTAATTGAGTCTAGATGGTCAAATATGTTTAGTATACAGAGCAAATTGTAATCGTTTAGTACTATAAATATATCTATTTTTAATTGTGACTGTTTAATTAATAATAGTATTTTTATTTGCAGACACGCTAAGAGATGCGTTTGAAGGGAATGGAAGGTCCATTGGCAGTCCACAATGGTAATCCCGACATATTAAACTCACCGAAACGCTTAAATACTATACAAAATAGCAATTTAACGACCAACAACTACCAGCTGAATAATACGACGACAAATACTACGACTATAACACGAAATTTGACTAATAATGATGTAATAACCACCGATACAACAAATGAGGAGATTATTCTCAATAATATCAACAACAGCGAAGTGCAATGGTGCACGGCTACAACGCGCGAGTTGACCAACAACGCGAACAACAGGTTGTTCAATATCAACAACACCCTGGCTGTCTCTTTGAGGGTAAACGCGCGGCACGGAACCGCCTCGTCGGTTTGTTCGGAGTCATCACCAGATGATAGCCTACTCGATTATGAGGACGCTCATCAGAGTTGTAGTTCGGTAGATACATCGCCCCAGGAGGAAGAGAGAGACTTTGATATTTCCGACTCGGAGTCTGATGAAGGCAACTTGAATACATTGCACCGACGTGGCATTGTTAATCCAAATTATCCCGGATTTCAACATCTTGCACATACGCTCGAATATGGTATTAAGACAGGTTCAGATAGCGACGAGGATGATTACGATTTAACGACAACAACAAAATTAGCACAAGACAATAATATAAATAATAATAATAATAATAACGAGGTCGTCGAATTGGTGGTGGATAAGATTGATAGCGTCAATCGTTTGGATAGTGTCGAGAACATTCAGAAAGTTTTTTACGATAAGCCGGTGTTTAATATAACTTGTGAGGACGCTGCTAATTGTGATTCAGACGATGTGAGTGTATCAAATTCGAATCAGCCGAGCGACGACGATGAAACACCGAAAATCTTACTAAATATCAAATCAGATGAAGCTGAATATAAACAAGAAATTAAAGAGAGCATTTCGTGTGGAAATATAATTGGTGATTTTGGAGGCGAGGTCGAACGTGAATTCGGACGCATAACGCGCGATCATGATTTCTACGAGGTGCTGCCGCGGCTAGAAAAGGCAATCGAACGGGAACTGGAGGAGGCCGCCGAGAAGCTTTCAATAGCGAACGATCTCGAGCCAGCCGCTACGAAATACAATATTCAACCCAACATTGAGCAACCGTTTAATAAAGCACACGTCGTTGAGAAGCAAGTCTTGCAGGACGCGAAGATTGTTGAAAATATGAGCGAGGTAAAAACGTACACTTACAACGACAATCTCAAGACCGAGCTGGATGATTTCAAAGAGAATATCAAGATGAAATTGTCTGATGCATTTCTATCATCCGTGCAGGATAATATCGAGCCAAGTATATTTATGAAAATGGAGATCGATCAACAACCGCCAATTCAGCCGATGATGGAAGACGAAGAAGAAGAAGAAGAAGAACAACAACAACAACAACAAGTACAACCCGACCAACAACACAATCATCTCGATGAAGCGAAAAAAACTAATGATGAGTTTATTCGACGAGATTCTAATCGGGAATTGATTGAGGCGAATGAGAATGTACGAAAATGTGTCGAAATTGAAAATAAATCGGATGAGGTTGAGAAGTTTTGCAAGGAGGATAAAACGAAAGATGAAAAGGAGAAGGATGAGGATAGTGCTGTGCCACGGAAAAAGGAAAAAGTTGAAATGGGTTATGTGAAGAAACGTAGAGACTACAATCAGCAAATGGCAAGTTTGATTACAATACCCAAGAGGGAAATTAGTGGAAGGAATGGCAGAGATTGCATGAACAGGAGATCACTACCGCTACCAAACAGCAACACCAAAAAACGAACGAATCCGGAGGCTTTGGGTAAGTAAGCAACTCTGCTGGATTATTAAATATTTACTCATTATTTAATCAATATACCTAATGTCAATTAGAGCGAATGTAGTTGGGTTGTTGCGTGAATTACACAATGCACTAGATTACGTTGCTAATGGTAATGAACAACATCACTATTGTGACATATTACTATGCATTATGGATGGATTCAAATGAAAACGTTTTATTAAGCACAATAAAACACACATACTCGTTAATTGCTTCATGTTTCTAACTAAACGATATTAAATGAAACACTTGAAAAATGCAAAAGATAAATAAGTACTGTCAATTAAGCAGAATTTATACTTATTTGCTCGCTTGCCAACTCAATTAAAATGCAATTAAAAAAATAATCGAAACATCATTTTTAAATAATCGAGCTGAACTCGCTTTTTTTTCTGCAAAATTTATCTATTACGTTTTTAATTTCCCAATTTTAATTAAGCCACATATTCTACATTATGTGTTGAGTAGACATCCGTCTCATTAATTGTAGAAATTTAATTTTAAAATAGGATGTGAATCAGGGTTTTTTTGAAACTGCATAGTTAAATTAAGATATACGACTTTTCGGTTAACAAATTGTAGTCATCCTCAGGTTCTGTGTGAATTATTGTTTTATTAAGACAAAAATTGAACAGTCAATAATAAGTAAACAATTTTCTCTTTTTATTAATTGTTCACGTTTTGTTTTAGTAAAACAATAATCCAGACAAACCTTGAGAATATCTACAATTTATTAACTAAAATGTTCATTTTATTACTTTTTAACTATTCACTTTTTATATAAACACCCACTTCACATCTTATTATTGGTGTATCTATAATGGCATTTCTAGTTCTACAACTAATGTGACGGAGGTTTACTCAATGCACATTTAAGTTACTACGCATTTATGATACGCGATATGTCACTTAATTAGCCTTTCGAGTCATAGATATATTTTTGAATGATGAATTTTTGTTTTATTTGTTTATTTTTATAATTGGAGATTAGAAATAAACATTTTGAATTAAAATAAATACATATATAGAGTTCATAATATTTGCGAAAATTTGAGAAAATTCGTCATAACCGACTACTCATCTTTATTTTCTAAGAAAAAGTGTATCAAATATGATACAAAATGAGTCAATAGCTTAAAATCAGAAAATTAAAAACGTACTTGATAAATTTAGCAGTTTTTTAACGTACGCTTCACATCCTTATATTTGCGCTTCTAAACTTGTAATAATTGAAACATTCAATAGTTAATTGCAAAAATATTGTCGACCGGAGCACTTTATTAAGATAAATTTGCAATAAGGGCGGTTGCATAAAGTTGCATGCAGCCATAATGTAATTTAAGCGGCAAACTAAAGCAAAGTGCTGCAGCAATCACATTATTGCTAAAAACTTTTCAGCCACCCACATACTTAACACAAACAATTTAAAATAGAAGACAGAGCGATAATTCACGGTTTTATCTATTCTGCTTGCAAATTGTAATAATTTAAATTTTTGATACTGCATATTGTAAAATACGTTTCACACTTTTTTAATGCCATCGAAAACACTAAATTGTTTCATTTACAATTAAATTTTTTTTATCGTACCGGAAATACTACATTACATTCCATGCATGAATTCCAATTAAAGCCACCGCACGATGATAATTAATAAAACGTTTTCATTTTGGTGTCATTATGCCAGCTAGCAGCCTCTTAAAACTTCGTTCGCATATTTTAATATCGCCGATTTTTTACGCTGTGTGCGTGTGTATTGCAGGTGGATTTGATGTGTACAATATTGAAACAGCAATGCCAAAGATTGATCTGGAAGCAATCGAATCTCACCTAAGGGCTGCACGTGAGGAGGAGCGTAGGGTGAGTTTATCTCATCTATGTTTTTCTTTGTGCTTACGCTTCATTCGAAACATACAAGCAAGCGCGCTCTCGCTCGTCGTCTTATTTGAAACCGAGCCACGCCGATATTGAAATGGCAACGACATTATCTTTGTTGACCCACATGTATTCTATTTGATATGATGAGAGAGGATGCATTTTGTCGTCGTCATGTGCGATATTTAATGTGTGCTTTGCCTCTCCTACAACACACCACATACTTCAATTTTTCTCTATCAAAACATGTGCGTGTGTGAGGTCATCTCAATGCCAGACATTTTAAGCGAACTTGCATCATTACGATGAAAAAATTCGGTTTAGTTGGAGCTGCTTGCTCTCTTAATACATACATGACGTATTTTTAATCATGGAACATAATACTAGTAATAAATCGATCAGATATAAGGTAATAATTGGCTGACACTTATTAACACTCTGGCTTTGAATTACCATTTCAAATTCTATTAATAAATATCTATTTGCTAATTTGCAAAACAGGCTTTTCATCGTCGCCTTTTTTGTTGAATGAATGTATTCAGAACATTGCTACTGCCTTCGATTAATTAGTTTTAAAATATTAAACGGATTTTCACGGTTATTAATGTCAATTAGCTCTCATTATGTTGCTGTTGTTGTTTTTTTATTAATTAAATTACACGAAAGTACTACTTTTTGAGTTAATTTAGAAATTATTTCTAAATCACCATTATAAATCCATTAATAAAATGAAAATTTCATTTAATGTAAAAAGTACCTAAAATCTTTTTAGCAAACCAAGCATAAATTCTCGTAAGCATTTTAATGTTTTTCTTGTTTGTTGTTATTATTGCGAAAGGTTCCACTAAGGTAATATAGAATAGAAATGAAAGTCACAAATTGTACGCTTTTTTGTTGTCGTTTAGTTTCTTTTTAAAAATGTTTTCGCGTTTCTTATTTTCATACCATGCAAAAAGTTTCAATATATATAGAAGGAGGTATTTGCGAGAGATAACGAATTTTAATAACGTTAATTATTGCTCATTTTGTCACCGCAATTTGAAACAAATTGCAACATTACGTTTCTACCATTCCCACATATCTTCATTTCATAACACATAATAAAAAATTCTATTTCATAATAAATTTAAGAAAACAAACAAATTTATTATTCATTCGATGATTATCTACGAATGCGCTTCAATAAATACCATTCCCTTGATTGAGTACTATTTAGTCGATGATAATATTTACTATCATTATTTGTAAGGTATAAATATGATATAGATTTTACGTATTTTTATCCAACCTGGCCTCATATTTCAAAAAGTAAATATTTGATACCTATTTCCTCATTTAATCGCTTTTTTTGATTATTGACTTAGAACTCATATTAGTAGTCAACTTCCAGTATATTTTAAATGTTCCATTTATTTAATTCCTAGAAAATTAATCATTTTTATTTATTGTTGGCGATTTGTATCTTAATATATTAAAAATTTGGCGACTATAAGAAGCGCAAAATCAATAATCCGAGTAGTAATTACCTGTAATTTACGAACGGTAAATTTTCCTTCAAAAAAAATTCATTTTTGTGATATAAAATTATAACGGCGACTTTCATTAGGAACAATACGCTCTTTACACATGGGAATATTCAACAGTCACGGTCTTTGCACATTGGAATATGCCAACCAGCATATAACAAAAAGCAAAAAATTCTGTAGCTACGCTGTTTTGTAACATTTGCTTAGTTTCATTCGCCACGTACAAAAGTAGCGCTCGCTCGCGATGGATGAACAAAAAATTTTAGATTTTATATACCGTAAATACATTACAATTCTTCGGACATTTACGCTCACACTTCTTCTACCGCAATATCATATTTAGTATTTGTGTGCGTGTTGGTGGTGTTGTTAAAACAAAAGAAGAAAGTTATTTGTTGTTTGCAGCATGACGACGTTGAAGCGTAAACGACATTACAAAAAAGATTCGCGTTATTTGTACGATTTGTATACACTTACATTTGATGAAAATGAAACGCTGGAAAGCCTCGAAGCAGTAAGTTAAATTTTAAATATATCATATTTTATTCAAAATACTAAAATTTAAAATTACCGCCAACTGCACTCTTGCTAATTAGAAAATTGTTTATTAGTTTATTAATGCATACGTAATAGGTGTCATTATCTATCAAATTGCTTACTGATAAGATGCATTTTTAGAATAAAGATAATTATTTACGTAAATATACGCGTGCATTCGTCGTAAATTGAACTTCGAGTAGTTCAAATAACACTCTTTGTCGTTGCTCAAGTGCTTCATTCCATCTTTATTTAGCTTATTTATAAACTCGTTTTAACGATGGTTAAGTATCAGCGGGCGAGTGAAACAGTCGTAATTGTCATGTGCCCATCTTTTATTTACTTATTGATAATTCTATATTACTATCTCCGTTTAAAGTACGCATAACCTTACATTATTTTTTCTTTGTTTCCTGATTGCGAAACCTATAGCGTTGTCTCATTCTAACGGTCAAACAAGTATCGAAGGTAGCTAAGCATGTTCTAAACAAAACATTGTTTATAAAACGCATTGTTAAATGATTCAGTACACAATTTTGATAAGAATTTTATAATAGTCTTTGTTAATACATCGTGTGATTAAGTTGTGCTGTGCAAAAATGTTCGAGAATATAATAAATTCGTTAAAGAATCAAACAAATAATTTAACGGACGGTTTGAAGTCAAAATCGAAAAAGCTGTCCGATAATATTAAGGGGAAAATATCAAAAAAGCAATCGAAAAACATCGACTATGCAATTAATTATAATGAGGATCAGGATTATTATAATAACGATTATCTATCTCCAAGGGCTTATAATCGTAGCTCAAAATGGCCTGAAATTAGCGAAAATATGGAATGGTATCCCTATGTGCCATCAAAATTGGATGAACATAATATTGTTGATAGATTCATTAAAGTGATTACGATTAATGAGGAGGAGGACGACGAGTACAATGTTAGATTTTATTGTTTCATACCAATAAGTATATCATATTCATAATCTTTTTTTTTATTTTAGAGACGAACTGATCGTGAGGAGATACGTCGACGACTTGCAATGGGCAATGAAGATGATTATTACAGTGGTTGTGATCGACCTGGACGCAAACCCAGCTTACAAGCAAGATTACAAAGTGGTATGTTTTTTTGACAAAACAAACAACACGAAAAACTTTACTATTATTACAAACTCTGGTCTCATATAAAGTTTACAGACAACGTTAAGCCTTCACCGCAGATAAGATTTTGTTTTGATTAGCGCTGCATTGTTCAATAGTATCAAATACTTTTTTTAATTGTTGGGAGAGGTTATCATACATAATTAGGTTTATCATTTATCACCAAATTAAATTGCTTAAATTTTTGTTTGATTAAAATCTTAAAGTTGAATAACAGATATCTTATCTTTTATAGTTAGGTATATTGTTTAATAATAATACAAGAAAAACTGCAATTTAGTCAATAGTTAGAAAGCTAATACAGTGTTTGCATAAAATGAGATGTTGCAAAGGTACAAATTACAATTCAATTTAATTTATTATGAAAATATCCATGTCTAGTAATAACAAATTGATTGCAAAATTTTATGCACATATTTGTCAATATTGTTTCGAATTCCCATTCGAGTAAAATTATATGCTTGAAATTCTATAGAAAATCGATTTTATGTAAATATATTAAAAGTTATAAACTCTAAAGTTCAGTTTTACAGCACTAATTTTTGGTATGCGATATATTTTTGCATTTTACGATATTCCAGCTATTATAATTAACGAGCAATTTATAAACCGTGATAAATATTTTTATAATTTATGTGGTCTTTAGAAATTGTGTATTATAGGTATACATATAAAAAATTGATAACATAAAGCGTATAAATAAATAATTCTACCTGTTTGTAATCTTAAATATTTTTTCTTTAAAATTTTTTTGCTGCATAATTCATGTGCTTTTTGTTTATGTTATCAAATATTTGTAAATTGTTTTAGGCTTGTTTGCTCGATTAAATATTTAAATTTTTCATGTTTATTTAATTTTATGGCAGGAATGAATCTTCAAATCTGCTTCATGAATGAAACAGTATCCGATACGGAAAGCCCCAGCTCAGATTCAGAATGTACGATGGGCAAGCCAAAGCAAGTGAAATCATCGCCCAAATCTGAAGATAAAATGGCACCGGCACGACCGGCAACGCTGTCCATCGGTCAACAGCAACCACTTTCATTACCAGCTGCGATAAATACCGAAACTGATTTCTTTACGAAACAAGCACGACTGCAAACAGAAGCTCGAATGGCTCTTGCTCAAGCCAAAGAAATGGCACGCATGCAGATGGAGGTAATTAATCTTTGCAATTACTTAACCGATATATTGATTATTGATCGCATTTAGATTGAACGACAACGACAGAAGAAAAGTCCTATAACCGAAATGGTGCGGCATAGCTTAGAAAAAGTTGGCATTCCATTTCCGGAAGATCGACGACGTTTATCACGACAGATACTTACCGAGATGAACGTCGCACAGTTACAAGTCATTGTTAATGATCTACACACGCAAATTGAAATTCTTAACGAGAATCTAGTCAAATTTCTAATGGATCGTGACGATCTGCACATGGAACAAGATTCAATGTTAGTTGATATTGAAGATTTAACTCGTTTTCTGTAAGTATTTCTTTCATGCAAGTCAACTTCTCTGAATTATCTACGGTTTTATCGCAATTCAATGTATCGAATTTCTATTATGAAAAATTTGTGGACTATGAGCTATTGTTTTTTTCTATATTGAAACCATATGATGAATTATTTTCTTGTTTTTATTGCTTTGTCATCGTATTGTTTTCTAAAAAGCTATCTAATGGTAAATAATCAACTAAAAAGATTCCATTATTACGATTCATAACAAAGAAGGCATTAATATAAAATCTAATTTGTTTGCAATTGAAGTGAAAATAGTTTCACGTAACAACTTGTTTCCAACTTGATACTTTATTGCTTTGTCTATTTGCAATTTGGTAACAAACTTAACTGTGTATAATTTGATAATATAGTTTACGAAACTATAGTAATAGTGCGCATAAATAT
This sequence comes from Adinopsis sp. GC000173, assembly GCA_030264715.1. Taxonomy (NCBI): domain Eukaryota; kingdom Metazoa; phylum Arthropoda; class Insecta; order Coleoptera; family Staphylinidae; genus Adinopsis; species Adinopsis sp. GC000173. The sequence continues at coordinate 3,210 of JARJDW010016771.1, read as the reverse complement.
AGATTCAATGTTATTATCAATGTTTAATAGAAGCGAAAAACACTCGAATTTTGTCACATTCACTATAAATGTTTTTAAATTCAAATTAGTTAAGTAATAGCATTTTTGCATATATTAGCACTTGACTTTTATCTAAATGAGTTTTTAATTGTTTTTAGCAGAGGAATACATACATAGTGCTTTTTTACTTGAAAATTTTATATGTGTTTATTGATTATTGGGCACGACTACTGTTAATATTGATAATGCTTTAAATAGTTAATGTAATGCGTATTCTGATAGTCGAAGAAACGATTATAAAAAGAGATAAAAATACAATGGAAATAGTCTGAAATTTTAGTTTCTTTATCTATATGGAACGAGCAAACATTGAAGATTTAAATTCTAAAGGATGCAAAATGTGCACTTTGTTTTAATTCTCTTTTTAGTAAACGATAAACGATTTCGACCAATATAAAATAAATTACATTTTCTTTTATTTTTGTTATAAGATTTGGATAATTTGGTTTAGAAATATTAACCCACACCTTATGTCTATGTGTAAAAGTTGTTCCAATATCTTTAATGTCGAGTTTATAAAAAAATATTACATTAACTTTAATCTAAGCTTTCAACAACCATATATTTCTATTAAGTTTGCTGATAAATTCTTACTAAATCATCGTTAGACTATATATTACCCAAAGTCCTTTTATATCGCAAGTTATAAGTTACATAAGACGATTAAAATATTGATTTCGTAAATACATCAAACGTATTATTTGTAATTTATTATTTGTGATAATATACTGATGGCTGCATGTATAACAAACTGCTATAAACCTAATAATATTTCATATAAAGTGGAGTTGATAAACTTATATAGATCGTACATATATAAACTAAAAACCGACCGCATATTTGATGTAAACCGAACTTAATAAACTTAATTTTGTTTTTAACTCGATAATATAACTATCAAAGCCCGATCGGTCCAAAACATTAAACTTTTTAACTAAACTATATTAAAGTATTTCGCAAGAAGAAGCGAAACGTTGAAAGCAATTTTAAAAGAAAACTGTTTAAACTTGTCCAACAATTTAACTAATCAACAATTTCGTGTTTCTCTTTTTTCCAGTGGAGCAAAGGAACAAACATTGAAAGATCACAGTTTACCAAATCTTCCAAATAATAATATTCAACCGCCGTCACCAGCACCATCATCACCTCTTGCTGCTTTAAATAGTAGTGTGAAGCCTCATCTTAATAGGATAGCAAGTCTTGTGAAGAAATAAGCTTAATGTAATAATTCTGTATATATTTATCAAGAAAAACTCCAATCTTAATGGATTATGATTTATAATAATCTCCCAAAGACGACGTGACAGAATATGGTAGCTTTATTTTAAATGAAAACAAAAAAGAAAAAGAAAAAACTCTTATTAGTTTTATCCTATTTTGCAAATAGACTGATTTGAATTGTAAACACATATCACAATTTAATTTACATTTTTAGTATTTTGGTTACTTGTAAATATAATTTTACTTGCCATTTATAGGAAATGCTAAATGATTAGCAAATATTGATTTAATAAATCTATTTTTAAAACTGATAAAAAATGAAAAAATATTCAATAGAATTTGTGTAGATGATAGGTTGAGTAAATTCTATTGAATTTTAAAATAATATTATAATGTAATTCAATCTAAATGATATTTTAATAAGTAGAACTTTTTTAGATAGTGAAAATATTAATCGATATTTATTTCAAATGCTTATATTGAATAAATATATATAGTATAAACTGCATTTGAAGTAAAGTAACCTCTCTTTGATAAGTTCGATTTTTCGATATTTTCTTTATTATTCGATCTTGTAAGATGTTTGACACCAAATTGTAACATACATCTTATCTTATTCATTCGACTGCTTTTAATGTATCTGTAAATACAAATTGTATGTAATATTTATATTGATTGTAGTTCCATGGAAGAAAAAAAAATCATTCACTATTTTAATTACTTTTTGATGTAATACCAAGATGTTATTATAATGCTACAAGATACAGTGTGGTAGACTATTGAATATTTTTACTTGATTACTCATCAATTATTTTAATTTCTTTGTTTCAAAGTCTCAAATAAATAAAAATAAACGTTCCTTTCTAATCATATTTCTTGTACATTATAATTTTCCTTTGTAACTTAAATGTAACATTTGTAGGTAAGGGAACTCGCGATGTTAGAACGACTAATCAATTATGATTTTGAGATTCTATATTCGTTTTTCCCGTTGGAACTAGCCCAAATTATAGCACCCCCTTCAAGTTTTTGAAAAATCTTATTTTGAGATATGTTATATAAATCAACTAGCAGTGCTTTAACAACTAACATGTACTGGATCGCCTCCAGCTCCGGAACACCGAAGACTTCTAGTTTGAAACGATTTGAAATCATTACTTAGCGCAATTATAATAATATAATATGGTAATTGGTAATCATTGAACATTGTTCTAGTCAGTTCTAGTTACATGTTTTAGGAAACTTAGGAAAATTAATTTACAATCTCTTAACCACATATATTTAGGTTGTGTCCTAGCTCGAAATTGCTTTGACTACCATTACACAGGTGGCGCCAATGTGGAACGTATTGTATAATGCTTGTTTTTTGAAAGCTTTTATTTATTTACCACTGCAAATAATTGAAACTGATAGATACAAGAGTCGGTTTCTATATAAAATTAAATTTCCCATCGCATGGCAAGGTGGAAAATACAAAAAAATAAAAAGGAGTGGGGAAAAATTCTGAAAAACTTGAAATTTCACCATATAGTGCCCTATAACTTTTTTCCTATGGGAAATTTAAAGCAACGGACAACGCCAATTGTTTTAGAATGACGAAATAACCTTTATACAAAGATTGAACGAAATTGCTGTTCCATCGAAAATCGCGAAAATCGTAAGGTTAATCCCTTGCCGTTTTTTTGGCCAAAAAATTTTTTTTTCGATTTTTGAATTTTTAAGTATATCATCTTGTAGGGGACCCTAATAGAAGTTGCTGAGCCAATTTTGAGCTTTCTAGCCCAATTCTAAGTGAGCCTACGGCTCACTTAAATAACCATAAATGACGGTTATTTTTCGAAGAAAATCAACTTTCTTTTTTTGCAAATTTGAACATAGCATCTCGTAGGGGATACGAAACTACATCCCCACTGCGAGTTTGAGCCCAAT
>JARJDW010016769.1:0-14488 GCA_030264715.1 Adinopsis sp. GC000173 | reverse complement strand
TAATAATTTCGCTTCCTAATCGAAGGCAGTTTCAGCTGTAATTGCTAGTAAATGGGAAAATTGATGTTTTTCTAGAAATACATCTAAGTTAATTCTTTGCTCTCCTCCTCGTCTTCGTCACACCAGTAGCAGCGGAATTGGATTCCTATATATATATCGATTTTTCAAACTAAAACTTTCACAAATTGGAATTTTCGTTCGATATATTAATAATTTCGCTTCCTAATGGAATGCAGTTTTATGGCTCTAATTGCGAATGAATGGGAAATTTGCTGTTCCTAGAAAAACTTCTAACGTAATTGTTATATACGTAATAAATACTTACCTAAAATGTCTCTGGTGAATTTTTGATAATTATTTAATGATGCTAAACGCATGCAACTAAATTTATTTGCTACAAACATGTTTTTATTGAAAAAAATGTAAAATTTGCTTCAACATGTTAATTTTCACCAAACATTTTTGACATTTATAAATAAATAAGGTGAGCTATGCTATGGCAAAAGCATTGTCTCAATTAACTAATCGATTTTTTACAAATTGCTAATCTAGTTGGCATATTTATAAAAAAATGTCAGTCAGTGACTAGTTAATATTATAATTTATTTGTTTGTTTGTGCATTATTATTGATTTTGTGTGCGGTAGATTTAACATACATAGTAGCAATTGCAAGCCAAATATTTATTAATCAACATCAACAACAGCAAACGGTTGCGAGGAGGTGGAGGTGAAGGAGGTAGCGGAGGAGAAGGAGGAGGCCTCGACGACGGCCGCGGCGCGCGTAGTATAGCGCCGCCGCAGCGTAAGTATAAATATTTTCCAAATGATATTAATATTCGTGTTTTCTCCTCTCGATGCCGTTGGTGGTGGTGGTGTGCGTGTGTCTATTTTCGGTGACGGATGTTTACTAAATATACACACACATACACACATCACACATACACACACACAGATACACTTCCTGTCTAACAATACTTCTATTATATTCATATCGATTAAATTTGATTCATTCATAAACACACACACACACACACACACACATAGTTTCACTCAAACCGATTCCATCCTTATCTGGTTTGTTATATAAACAACGTTATTGCATTAAAATGTGACGCGTTATTACACTATGTGTGTGTATGTGTAGCTAGCTAGCTGCGATTTTGTGTGCACGCCAACATCTTCTCTATAATACGCCCGCTGCCACAAATCCATCCATCCATCCATGGGAAGAAATTAGGAATTTGCGCTCTCGTTTATCGCCAATGGCGAATTATTAAAATGCTTCTACTTCTTCTTCGCCTGATGCGTAGCGCATCATCATCATCATCAATCGGCATGCAAAGCAATGTAAAGCGTTTTCTTTGCTGCTGACTTTTTTATTTTCATTCCATACGTCGATATTATGCTGTTGCTGCTGCTGAAAAATCAACAGTATTTTCACTTGATTCAAATACATACACCGGCAGCATTTCAAATTTATGATAATAATAGCTTCGCATCTATATTCATGATGATGACACATAGCCTACCTAATCAAACAACAAAATCTTAATTTATTGATCGACAAAAATCAAAGCGCTTCTTTCTTTACTTACTTTTATGCTGATCCAGCCATCATGATTGAGCCGCACTTGAGAGAATTTCAAGCGCAGGAAAAAAACAAATTGCAAACTAATCTGATTCTGAATTTCTGATACATATTTATATTGCTGGACCAAATTTGCGTAATGGCTTCGTAGCTACTTTCATTCACTACGAATCACATTCCTATCTGTGGTTAGATATCAAATCAAAGTGAGTTAATTTTTACAAAATTTACAAGAATTTGGTATTTTTTTATAATTTGCGTTATGTAAATTTTGTGTTTCATAATAGATTCGCAACTTTATTCCCTTTATTCATTCCTCACAATGATACCCATCACAAACTTCAAAATGTTAATTCAATCAAAGCAGTTGTTTCTAAATCGTAAAATAAAGCCGGTCAATTTAAGCGAATTTCCCAAAGACGCAACAATTTGTTACATTACATCAAATCTTTATAATGGCTTCATGGCTAAATTCATTCATTACGAATGACGTTAGCTATCTGTAGGGTTGCAAAGTCAGTTAAATTTCAATTTTCAATTTAAGAATTTATTAGTTTCTTAAAAGTTGCGTTAAGTACGTTAGTTTTGTGTGAAATCTCAATTGATTTCTTATTGCGTTGAAATATTTTTTATTTTGTGAATTATGCGGACGCTGAATTCGGTCCTGGCTTGGCAACGCAACGCAGCGTATACACTCAAATAAGGAAATGCGAGAAGTGAATAATGGTGAAAGAGAGTCATAGTTGTAAATATTTTAGTGACAAATGTAGCGCGTATCCGGTCTTGCATTACTTCTACACCACTACAGTATGTATGTACAGACAGATGTAATAAATAATATTCACATTTCATAACCATCGTCGCTGCTTTCAATGCGCTTGTAAGTCGCATCGTCGTCGTGCTGGTGCAGCAATTGGAAGAGGAAAGGAAGGAGATGAAGCAAACGAAGAAGAAAAAAAAACGGGCAGCGAATGAATTTTTTCATTGTGTGTGCGCGCTTCATGCACATTCCATTCTTAGTCAAATACATTTTTCATTCTTTCGTCGCTTCTTCGCCAGCATGTATATATATATATATATATATACACGTTTTTTGCGCGCTTTGTTTCGTTTCTCTTCCACATGCATCCTATCGTGTTCTGCACGAACCGATTCGGAAACATTTGTTATTCGTTTGGATGTATATATATGCTGGAATGTCTTACCTTTATATGGTGGTATAGAGAGAGGACGGACGCTCGAACGGTCGAAACCAAATATTTTTTCCTAGAAAAAGGAAGCGGTACGCGGCGATGAGGATAGGATGGATGATGGTGCAGCTGCTGCTACTGATGGCTTGTATAGTATATGGCAGCGAACCAAATCAAACCAAAAAGCAGCCGCATTTTCGGAAGTGTTCACACACACGCATATATTATGTTGATGAAGCAACAACGATAATTTGTATCAAAACTCTTTTTGATTAAAAAAAATTGTTACAAATTTTAACCGGATGCAAAGCGAAGATGACAAAAGAGTTGTGAAGAAGGAGGAGGGTTAAAATCTCAAAGCGGAAGTGTACAGATAAAGCACTGAGACAACGACACTACTTAAAATTGATGGCGACGACAAAACAACACGAATTGCAAAACCATAAAATTGTTACAAATTTTTGCAGGTGTCGACGACACGGTGTAAGCAAGCGGATGCAAGGCGACGACGACAAAAGAGTTGTGAAGAAGGCGGAGGAGGGTTGAAATCTGAAAGCGGAAGTGTGCAGATAAAGCAGGGGACGGCGACACTACTTACTTAAAATTGATGGCGACAACGAATTGTAAAGCGATAAAATAAATAAATACACAAATACTGAGCGGAGGGGCTGAAATCATTATTATCCCAACCGGAAATGGAAATAAATCATTTAAAATTGTGTAAAAAGAAGATACAATTGAAAATTTGAAAGCGGAAATTGACAAGCTACTTAACAGCATTTACATTAAAAATCCCTCCTATGTAAATAAAAAATAAAAAGTGGAAGAATGTAGAATGGGGAGGTTTGAGATTTAAACCGGAAATGGACATAAATCATGACGCGTTTAAAAATGCATTTTTTAAAGAAATGTTTGAAACTGTTTCAGAAAAGCAGGAGCAATTCGATAAAAATGTCGCATAAAAGTTGTGCAAGACGATAAGCATGCACATGAAGAAGACTAGGCATCACACAACACAGTGGAGGATTGATTTTCAACCGGAAATAAATCATCAGATGAAAATCATCATATAGGCGCGCTCGTTCTGGAGAATGGAATGAAATTATAGTTTATATCGTTGTTCCTTGTTATAATTTAATTAAAATTAAGTATATATTGCAAGTGTCTATTCTGAAGAGGAATAGACATCGCAGAACACAGTAGAGGATTGATTTTCAACCGGAATTGGACATAAATCATCAGATGGGGCGCGCGTTTTTGGAAAGTGGATTGAGATTATTTATACATGTCGTCGTTCATCGTTGCTATAATTTAATTAAAATTAGGTATATTATTGCAAGTGTCTGCTCTTATGACGACGTCCGAGGAGAGCAGAACGTGCGCGCGGCCGCGTAGGCAACATATCTCATTTACAACATGTCTAGATATTTATCCAGGTATACACACACACATATACAGATACACACAGAGGTATTGTAGGATGGTGTGAAGGAGTCACCGAAGGAGTTTGCCAGATGGTATATATGCACGACCATCTATATCAGGTAAAGAGAGGAGAGAGAGACATAGGAGAGAAAGCTATACACACACACATAATATAATAAATTATCACTACGCACAACACACCGGCGACGAAGTGGAAGAAACGAAGAAAAAGAAAAGGTGTACAAAATGTTTGTTTGAATGAATTCGGATGAAGAAATTCGACGTGTGGATGGAGACGAAAAATTTAGATCATGTGTTGTTGTATAGTAAGTAGGAAGCTGATTTTCTAGACGCGGCGGTGTGGTCGCGACACATACACACACACACACGCGTCCTGAAATAGCTCCCTCAATGTGTTGTGCTGCGGCGAGGAGCGCGCGTTGGTGCTGCTGCTGCTGCTGGGCTGTTGCGTTGGTAGAGAGGAAGCGGGCGCGGCGGCGGGTGATGGTGGAGGTGAGCAGCAGCAGCAGCAGGCGAGCGCACACACAACTACACACATACACATAGGCAAGTATTATACCACGCGGCGGGTGAGGCGAAGGGGGCCCGAGATTGTGCGCTGCGCGCTAAACATATGCGGAGAGAAGTGTGTGTGTGTGTACAGGACGACGATTCTTGGAATAAACAGCCATCACCACCCACCCATGTTCCGAGCCTCGTTCGACCTTTCCATTCAGAAAACGAAACGCAATCAATGAATATAACGTCGTTGTCGTCGTCATTTTGTTTGCGCGACGACGCACCATAATAATAATAATAAATAAAATAGTAATAATAATGAGAATGAAAAAAAAAACCACACAGTGTAATTGTTTGACGTTGGTCTCTTGTGTTATTTAACATTAGATAGTAATATTACAGGTTTATATTTACAAAGAATTTCTCTTCATCATCATCATGATCATGATCATCGAATAAAATAATAGCTACATGCGCGCCATTTGGCACAAATTTTTTGAGAGTACATTTCCTCCGGTTTTTTCATTTTGTTTTGCTCTGTGCGACGTTACGATATGGCACAATTAATCGGAGGCAGCGAGTAATAAGTAATTCAATGTTGTTACTCGCTGCCTCCAATCATTCGGTATTATGCCATACGAACGCCCCATCATACACCATGTCTCCGCTCTGAATTGAAAAAATTCAACGATCGCAAAAAGTGAATCAAGAATTATTTTAATAATAATTCTTGATTCACTTTTTTTCCTTTTGCAAAGTTTTGACACACACAGACAACTTTATTACGATATCCACTTACTTCTTGATCTTGATTCAAATTTAGTTTGAAAAACAACGTGGTATAAAAAATATATTTCATCAATAATATTATTATATAAACCTAAAACATTCTAAATAAAATCTAAATTTGAATCGTTGTGCATGTATCTCTATATAGATTTCATTTTATTACAACATATTTGTTTTTTGCTAGTGGATCGATCGCAATTATTCTTCTAATAACTTTGTGATAATAAAAAATATATAATATATTATATCGTGTGTTGTTTGCATATTATATGTGTGTGTGTGTGCAACTTTGCAAAAAAAGTTATATAAAAACAATTTTTTAAATTTATATTTATTTTTTTGTAAGTTGTAATTATACGTAGTTGATACAGCCTACATATTTTTCTTCGATACTTTGTTACATGGATATTACACAAAAACCACTCATACTTTTTTTTATACACTCACCACTCAAGATTAACAATCGCTCCAACGAAAAGTCCACGAAAGCTGACAAAAATTGGAGTATTTTTGCGCAAATAATGATATAATATAAAAATATATAGATATAGTGTGTGCATTAAATTTAATGGTATAATACAGAATTTATAATTTTGCAAATTAGTTGTCACAATTGGAAGTTTTTTATTAATGGCTTTGGCAGCTATATTCACTTTAAACAATATTTGTGTTTATACCATTGAATAAATGCACACACACAACAAAGAAGAGAAATAATTAATAAAAGAAAAATTGTGAAGGAGGAAAGAGTGTTGTTGTAGTATAATATACATAGTGAATGTAATGTTTCGTGGGCTTTTCGTTGGTCGAAAGGTGCACTGTCTCAGCACGCAGGACTAGATAATACTGGAGAGCCATCCCCCTCGCGCCCCACTAAATTCCAATACCCCCTTTGGTCCGGCCGAAGAAGAGATGAATAAAAAGGACCGTAAAGGGGAAGTAGCCATATAAGCACTAACTAACTATATGTATATAAACGTAGAAATTCATTATTAATCAATTCAATCAGTTCATCATCATCATCATCATCATTATCAACATCATCACTGTGGTGACCCGTGGACGCATTAGAGGGTGCTGGCGAACCCACAAAAAGCACTTTAGTTGTTTTAATTTTTAACATTATTTTTTTGTATTTTTTAATTTTAAATAATTATTAACAGTCGAGTTTTTCCATTTGTTTTCTCTTGTTTAGATTCTTTATACAGTTATACATCCCCATATTTACAAAAATTAAAAGAAATAATAAATTAATTAAAAAAGTGCGTGTTTCTTCCTTTTTGTTTTTTCTTCCATAATATAATATAGATTTTTTGTTTAATATATTTTTTTGATTGTTTGAAAGTTAGATGGGAGCGCGCGCGCACTCATTTTGTTGAGAAAGTAACAATTTGTTTTTAAATATTTTATAAATGTACAACAGAGCAGCGTAAAATTCATCATCATCAATTGGATTATTAAGAATGCTCCATCATTATCAACATTATCATCATCATCAACTAATATGTTGTTAACATCGGATTCAAAAGTCTGGGCTCGCATCGAGCAGCCGCTTTTCCGGCGTGTTGATGTGCTGGGAGTGATGCATTCCGACCGGATGATTGTTGGTGCCGGTGCTGATTTTTGGCCGACACCGGCAGCCCTGCCGCGAATGTCGCGCATAGCACGCCTCCACCGCTCGCTTGCCGCACTGCAACGGCCAGTAGAACCACAGACAGGGTAGCACGCACGAGAGCGCGCCGAGACAGCCCCAGCGCGCCGTTCGCCGATCCGGACCGCACGCACACGGATTGTCCGCACACGATTCGCCACCGTCCGACTCTGAGCAGTGATAGAAGAGTCCTTTGACACAGCATAAGCACGACGCGTAGTCGATGATCGTGTCCGCCGAGCAGAGGCATTTGTTGTTGCACAGCCAGCACTCGGGCAGCGGTTGCGGTTGCTGGCAGGACGGGCACCGGCAGTTGCCGCATTCCGCGCATATGATCGACTGCCGCGAATTGCACTCGACGAACGAGGGCATCGTGAGGGCGGCGGCCAAGCCGGCTGGCAGCCCGCCACCGTGGTGCCCGGTGATCGCCACCACCGCATCCAGCGGCTGTTTGCTGAACGAATGCGTTGAGGAGCCGTTCGCCGCAATGTTCGCCGACGGCGGCTGCTTGGTGATGGGCGGTAGTGGCGGTGGTGGAATGGCGAGCCGTGTGGGTCGGGTAGTGGTGATGCCGCTGCGTGGCGGCGGCGATGGACTGCTGGCTGCCGTTGGCGGCACGTGTGGATACACCGCATGCTGTTGCTGTTGAACGCGAAACGGTGTCTCGACGTACTCGTTGGTGGTGCGCTCCGAGTCCGGACGCGGTGTCGCTAGCGATACTTGCGGCACGGTGGGCGTCGCCGTCGTTGTTGCTTGCAGCAGAAGCGATGACGTTTGATGGTGGTGGTTGTGGTGGTGATGATGCTGCGTTGTTGACAACAACAACGATGATGGTTGCTGTTGCTGCTGCTGCTGCTGATGCGTTGTTGACGTTGCGGTCGTTGTCGTCGTCGGCGGCGGCGGCGTCGTCGTTGACAACGTTGGCGTCGTCGTCGGGCTGCGTAAAGGAGCGAGGGGTGCGGTCAGTGGGGCCGGGGCGCTCATGATGGGCGCCCGCGGGCGGTGCGCGCGCGGCAAGGATGTTGGGCCTCCATGGTAAGCCATGTGGCCTGGTGATCTAGCGCCCTAACCAGGCTCCACCTTGATCCGTCATCGTCGCCAGCTGCAACAAAATAATTAACAATTAATTTACAGGTAGTACTATATTTGATATTTAATTGATTGTAGCTACATTTATTGATGAAATTCAAATTTACTGCCTCTTTAATCAACTTTTCATAATGGCTTTGTAATTACATTAATTCCATACTTGTTAATCAGTCAATAATAATCAATTTGAGTGAATACCTTTGATTGAAAATCGCAAAATAAATGAATTAATTACAAGTTATCGTCATGTTTTAATAAATTTCCTCATTAATAGCTTTGCAGCTATACTCAGTCCATACAAATTCAAATGAAACAAACAGGAACAACATTTTTTACATTTATTAAAAAAATCGAACAAATCTGAACAGCAACAACAACAACAACAACAACAACAACAAAAAAGTTAATTGCTACTTAGGCAAAATGTACCGTTGCTGTTGTTGTTGCTGTTCCGAATTCCGCGCAACAAGCAGCAGCAGCAACACAACGTACTGCTTAATTTTTCTACTACTATTACGACTACATTCATCGAATTGGGGCTAGATAGAAAAATTGCAACAAGAATCACATCCGCAACATTCAGTTACAGTTCCGGTATTGAAATAATCCAGCAAACACAAATTTGCTGATTTTTCCAGAAGAGTGCTGCATGGCTCTGGCATGCTGCTGCTTCTTTCTCGACGCTCTGTGTGTGCCCTCTTTGCCGCGCGCGCTACGCTCTCAATCCAATGCAGCAACGACGAGAGCGTGTGTATAGAGTTTGGACAGCAGGCAAGCAACACACACACATATACACATTCATACATATATATAGTGGGCAGCTTTGAAACGCAACCCACGCTAGGAAACCAGGATGGTGGGCGCGGCGATACACCTGGTGTATGTATGTATGTATGTATGCAGCACACACATACAAAACGAGAAAATTCTGTTGATGATGATGATGATGATGCCGATGATGAGGAAAGGAAGAAGCAATGAGGATGATGGTGATCTGCTAGTGGATGAAAAGGAAGTGGAGCAAAATCAATCCATATGTTATTGGTATGCAATTGACTGATTAGCACAGACATTTTGATAATTGACTTTTTTTATTATTATTACAGACACACGCACATATGTATGTATGGATGAGGTGAAGAGATATATATATTTTAATAATAAATATAGAATGGATAGATGCGAGAATGAGCGTGTGTGTTTGAGAGTGTGTGGTTGGTGTGGTGTGGTGTCGAACGAACGAGCATAGCGCAGTAGCGCGCCTACGTATATGTATTTAAATAAGAAAGTTGCTATGTGCTATGCTTTGCTGCTGCGAGGAGATCGCGCGCGCGTTTCTGCCTTAAAATAAGTACGTTCGTACTATACAACACATACACTTGAAAATGTTTTAAAACCTAGATTATCTCAGCCGCTCCTCTGCTCTGCTATACTTTGCAACGACGAGGAGGAGAGAAATAACAAAAACTAAATCATCATCATCATCATCGTGTTGATACACACTCACTTTATGATTATCGCAACATCCTTGTCGTGAGTCAATAATTGCTGACATCCAGGTAAAGTCCTACAACAACAACAACTACAACTACTAAGTGTACTAGTGTTGTGATGGTGAGAAGGAGGAGGCGGCGGCGACACTGCTGAGGATGGTACAACTACAACACTAATCATCCCCACAATGCAACATTCGCGCATTGTCACTAACTAGCGAAGTAATTCGCATGTGTGTTGTAGTGTTTTGTGTAGTTTTAAAAAACGCGCGCGTACATTACACATACACAAACACATCCATGTACGTATTTATATACTTTATGTATATATAGATATACAACACTCACTCATATACACTCACAGTAACACACACGCGCGCGCTCAATGACGTTGTTCGCCCGTTGATTCAACGACGATATTAATCCGACGCGAATCTAGCTGCATATAAGAAGTAGTGTGTGTGTGTAGTAAAGAAGAAAAGGGTTGGACACGATGTGTGAAATACTGATGCTGCACTGCAATCTCAACTAATAATTTTTATGCTCACACAAATTCACACACACATTTGTTGTTGAACTGTGTGTTTTTTTTTTGTTTTACTAATAATTCCTTGATGATGATGATGGATAATGTGGTGGAGCAGCGATCGTTGTTAGCACGCAACCGTTCGACATGTCGTGTGGTACTGAGGCCGCGGCGCTCGCTCGCTCTCTGACTTTACACTCTACGCGGTTTGTGTGCGAGAGTGAGCGCGCAATGGTGTTGTGAGCGGTGTGGAGGAGGGCGCGGAGAGCGAGGCGGTGAACGGCACTCACACACACACAACACGACGGAGGAGTTGGTTGTGGTGGTGGCGTCGCCAAGCGGCCGGCCGCGTCAACCAAAACGAAACAGCACACAGCTACGTTGCCTGCTTTTTATGAATGAAACCGAAGCGGGGCAGCCATTATGAATGAATACGTAGCGTACATTCAATAATAATTTTGTGTTGCGCGCTTGCTCTCTCTCGCTGCCAGCTGGGAGCGAGAGAGGGAGAGAGAGATTGAAATGAAACAAGCGCGCAACGTTCGTTTCGTTTCGTTCGTATGGCCTCCGCTCGCGCGCGCGACTCGAAACAATTCGCACAAGCGATTTTCATTGATGTATTTCATACATCAAAAAAAAAAAATATACAACGATGGGATGGGTGAAAGTGTGTATGTAAAGTTTGCGTTTGCTGCAATTATGTCGTTGAAAATGTTGAAAAAACGCAAAAATTTACATGAATAAGATGATTGATGGAGTAGACTAGTATAGAGAAAAGAAGCCCTTATTTCCGTTTCCTTTTTAGCGCGCCGATGTTGTTTGCTGCTTCAGTCGGCTTCATTCATAAAAACACGATGCTGCAGCGTTACAGCTTGAGAGAGGAGAAATAGACGAAGACGCAGAGGCATGCCCGAGCGAGACACGACCGACCGACCCCACTTCTTCTTCTTCTTCATCTTCTTCTCCTTAATAATAATATGCCACTTCCGCCGTGCCGTTGTTGTGTTGCGTTTTGTTGTCTTCGTCTTCCAGGAAATTGGAGCCGTCGCCGCAGCAACTAACTAAATCTAATAGAAAATTCCTTCCTGCAACAACAACAATCATCAAGCAACGACAGCAACGACGACGACGACGACGAGGAATAACAATCATCATCTTTTGCCGTTTTTTTCTGTCGTCTTTATTCTTTCTTTCAATGTTCAATTTCGGACAAGCCTATTTCCGGGGTAGTTATAGCTAACATAGCTAGATAAGAGAAGAGAGTGCATTGCACACAGTATTTTGTTGTTGTTGTTGACGCTGTTGCAGAGCGGACACGAATGCTTTGCTCTGTGCTGTTGCATAGGCGGGCTGTGTTGTGGCCTCTTCTCTTCTTCGCCGTCTTACCCCGCAACACAACGCGCGCAGCAGCAGCACCAGCACCAGCCGAAACGACCCGGCCGTACATACATGCCGTATGCCGGCGTATACCGTCGTCGTCCCGCGCCCCCATCATGCCATGCCATGCCATGCCTGCACTGCATATACTGCTGCTGCACTGTGTGCACACTGCTCGGATGCTTGCTGCTAAACAACACAGGCATGCTGTGTCCGACCTTCCAGAGGCCGTGGTACACTCGACGGTGTAAGTGCATGTAACCCGCACACAAAACAACAACGCGCTGCTCACAGTAATACGCGCTGACTATACAGGATCGAAACCATTATCGTTGGCAGTAGCATCATCGTCGTGGTATTAGCACCAGGTGCCAAATTATACAGATACAAAAATTACAAATGAAAAACCACAAGCTGCTATTGCTATTGCAAAGCGCGCATTGAGTGTTGTTGTAAATTGAATTGCTGAATGTACCGGAAATCGTGTTTCTCTTCTTTTTTCTCTCTCTTTCTTTCTCTCTGTTTGCGTCGATCTGTGTTGTGTTGAAAATCGGTTTCTGCTTGATTCGTTCGTACTTATATATATACAATATTTTTTTACGTTGCAACAGTATCATCATCATCATTGAATTATCGTAAAATATGTAATTCATCGATTGAGAGAAGAGTGAGATGGAACGAAAGACAGACGAGAGAGAAAAATATGATGGTGAATTCGAAAATATGTCGTGCGCATATTTCGCGTGCTTCTCGCTGTCGCTGGCTATACATACAACAGCGCGATTTTTATGAATGAAATCGTTGCAGCACCGCCGCGCCCGCTTTTTGCGCTATTTTTAACACACATCACACTATTTGCACCACTCTGTGAATTTGAATTTGAATTTCCCGCTGGAATTGATATTCTCCAGTTGCATTCACTGCATTGACTGCAAATATAAATGTATGATTTCCTTCTTTTATTTTGATATATGTATATATTAATAGTTTCTTGTAGTTAAAAATAGCCGAGTAATTAATTTATCAAGCAATTACACGATTGATATTATATTGTACATAACTTTGCGCGTAAGTACTTACATCAAATATAACTTTTCCGCTCTCTAAAAAGTTTTCACTGTGCTTGTCATTTTCGCGTGCGATGAATTCACATCGCATGTTTTTGCGTTGCGATTGAAAATAATGCAAAAAATTACACATACTTATTGATAGTTTATCATCTATCAGACAGTGGAACTAAAAATAGTCGTTCAATCGCGAGTAGTAATCAGTTTTAATTCGCAATTGATGATTTATAAATAAATTGCTGCTTCACACACGTCATCGTCGTCATCATCATCATAACATAATGCAAGGGCAAAATGCAGATGAAACAATTTACGATTACGGTAACCGCAACCACCATACGTCGCACATACACACATACAAACACACATACACCACATACCAAGGGATGGCGGGGAAAAGGAGGCAAATCCATCCGGCAGCCGCAAAATGAGCGACGGCGGCGGTGGTTTTCGATGGTGTGCGCGCGAGGAATTATGTTGTTACGCGATGGCAAATTCCAATACGAAGATGAAATCGATGATGATGAAGAAATATCACAAATAATAAATACGTTTTGTTGTTGGTGGTGCACACCGCCTCGCAAGCACCAGCAACTTCCTCCTTTTAATTTTTTTGCTGTGTATGCGCCGCGCAACAGCAGCACGTTCGTGTATCGGATTCGCTTTTATTTAGTAAGCAGAAATTGTTAAAAAAAAGTGTTCGCACTATAACAAAAAACGCTTAATAATTAATTATTTAATAATTTTAAACTTTTCTCACACTATCAAATTCCACAAATATTTTTTTTGGAATGCGCCCGCGCGCCAAAGCAACCTACCACCTACGAGTTGGAATAATAATAATAATCATAATGAAATAAAAAAGCCGAGAGAGAGACAGAGAGAGAAACGCGCATATTACATTGTATTGTATATTATTGTATACGATAGGAGAGAAATGCGTGCTGTTGCTGCTGTTACTGCCTGCTATTCGGTATATTCACCTCCAGATCCTTGGCACCTACATTCGACACCAAAAAGACTATATAAACGAACGACGGACGGACGGGGGCCGCAGCCACGCAGCCACGCACCACGCACCATACGATAAAATACGTTCGCTCTGCGAGAAAGTGCGTCGTGCTGCATTGTCACAGCCTACGATATTTCTGCCCATTAGTACTAACGGCTGTGATTGCTGTCTTGCAAATGGCATGAAGCTAGGGAGTTAATAATAATCGGGAACCAATTTATTATTCACGCAATGAGAAAGTACGCTGCTTTTTATTTGCAACACCTAATGACATGAACCTAGCCGATAGGATACTATTCCGACGGAATATGGCATGAATTACGATTGTAGGGTGTTATCACTTAAGGAGCTGTAGCACCGCGTGTAATTATAGTAACATAATAAATAAATATTGACATGTGATAAAATCTGTGAAAATTTGAGCATTTTCTGTCTTTCCAAATTCACATTAATCGATTTATTTATTTATCGTACGCCCCCAAGAAAAACATGTTATTTTCTCCGAACAATTTTGCATAATTAGCAGAATTGGCAGAAAACGTAAGCTTCCTATACATATTTACCCATTGATATAATTCGCGCAACTCAAATGACTAAAAGTATGCATTCAATACATTACTCATCGAATATTTATTATTTACACTTTGATATTATTAATTACAATTGGCGAGGTTAGAAAGTGATTTTCATTCGCACAGCAGCAACATTGCCTACTACATTTTCTAACTATTGTTACTGGTAGCTAGGCGAGAAATGAATTT
>JARJDW010016765.1:0-10429 GCA_030264715.1 Adinopsis sp. GC000173 | reverse complement strand
TTCAGTATCCTGATGATGATCGTAAGATCGAAATATCGATATAGATATAAATATATTTTTGTAAACTTTACCCAGTGTTTTTCTCTCTTTAATAATTTTCTCAAATTATTGAAACTAATTAATAATCAAAAATCATGCTTCAAACTGATTAAAAATTTAGTTTAAATTTTAATTTGCTACAAAATGATAGAGATTATTTCTAACAAATGATTTTACACGCCGAATCAAATAAACTGTATGACGTTTTGTCTGTATATGCTTGAATGAATGACGAAAACGTGTTTTCATAAACTACATTATTATTTTTTATGCGTATTTAAATATTTAATTTTTTTACGTCTGCATGTAATCAGAGAGCTGAAATGCGTATTTACACCTGACCGGAAGGTTTTCATTCAAACGAATTTATTATATATGTATATATATATATATAGTTTTTATTTTTTATTTTTTATTTTAAATAATTTATTTCTCTCAAAATGATACATGTTTATTATAAAAAAACACGACGAGCCTATTTTATTTTGTATCAAAGCGTTTAGTGCGTGCTTCTGCATCAAGTTATTGAATTTCTTGACTGTCAGATTGTACGATTGATGTGCGCTGCTACCTTTTTTTCTTTCATTTCATTCTTGATATTATTATTCACTAAATAATCAAGCGAGACCGCGCGCTTTAATCGCTTCAAGTATTTATGTATACAGGGTGACTATTTTAATACGTAGCCAGCTAACTAGTAATAAATAAAAAAATGATTAAATTGTCAATTAGATAATTGCAAACAATTATTTACGTGTGCACTTGCTAAATGAATAATTGTTTTATAAAAGGAGGAATTTATATATCTAATAGAATATTAATAGTGAGAGAAATTATAGAAACAATAAAGTCGTGCGGCGTTCCATATTTGCTTTTTTAAGTTGTTGTAGTAATAAGGGATAATAAGTAGCCGTAGCCGTTACGTTATAAAGTTATCGTACATTAATAAAAATGATTGATTATTTAATGTATTTATAGCAATAGTTTAATATAACAGCAACGGCAACCTGTAATCAATTTAAAGCGCGTTTTGGTGTATTGAATTGAAAAAAAGTTGTATACGTATGGTATAAGGATCGTGAGAAATGGTTATAAACATTATGGACATTTGTTGTGAATAAATTAGTAATAATATTTCACTATGTGATAGTTATTAGTAAGCTGCACTGATAAAATCTATCATGAAGTTCAAGTATAAAGCCATAAATTATAAATGCATATATGCAGCATCGTAACATTGTAAACTTAAAACGAAAGTAATATGCTGTGCGCTGCGCTTATGATAAACTTCGGGGAAATAAAAATGAATTGAAATTCGAATATAAAAACTATGCACTTTCCCATAACCTATTTGTGCCTTGTGCACTTTGCGCGCGCGCTTTTCCTCATTTTATACCTTAATGTGTACTTATTTACATTTCTCAAGAATGTATTGTGTAATTTTATTCTTATTATCATTATTTAGTAGAGCACATTTAATATTCTATTATCAAATTTAAAACATAATTATTATTTTATTTTATTATTAACTGCGCAATCATTTTTATTGTCTTTGAATCGTAAATACAGTTCTGCGTATATAACTAGATTTTATGATAAAATATGGTAGATATATTTATTATAGAGGACGTTTCCATATCTGCTGTGCTCATTTATAAATTACTAGTTATTTCCTAAACCATAATATAAAATAATTGATTAGTGAATGTGTTTGCTATTTAATTACTTGCTTCACATTAATTATACTTTTTTTTCTTCATTATATAAATTGCATTAACACTAGCATTGATACCTATAATATACGATTATTTTTTTTAGCGTAGATATATGCACGACATATGGATTTGATATTTGATAGATAGAGAATGTAAATTTCATTTGAAACACACTTCAAACTATTGCAATATTCTGCAAACAAGTCAATATTTGATAAGTAGTAATTATCGACAGGTTCAAATTTAAAGAGGGGCTTTATCTTATTTATCTAATTAAATATTGTTTTCCAAATCAAACACTTCAAAATTCACTAAATTATTTGAAATATCAGAAAAAGTCATTGACATTAGGTTAATTCTTAGAAAAAAAGTTTAAATTCTTTGAAATTTTCAATAATTTTTACTAAAAAAACTAAAAACAATCTGTATTCCTAGATGTATATGTAATAAAATATCTACTCTACCTATATTTTTAGTAAATAACGCCTATACATTTATTTGATGATTGATAATTTTGATTTTTGAGATGTTTCTTGGAATTGTTTTTAGGCAAAAATATAATTTTAAGGTTCAATAACATATAAACTAATATAAACAACATTTTTTATTTTTTAGAAATTTGAGAAATGTTTAATAGTAAATTGAAATATGTGGAAATAATTTTCTACTCCTATTCGATTTTCATTAGCTAATTTAATAATTAAAAAAGGTTATGGGAATCTTGCGGAAATGATAATAAATTTTTATGGCATTACCATATAAATTTTTGTTGTTGATTATTAACAAAACGCTAATCATGTGAATTATTTAAAATGAAGTACATTTATGGTCAATAGTCTTGCTGGTAATAGTAATTGATCATAAAATGCACCTACATTTTTTCTCTGCTTAAATTTACTTTTAATATCATTAAATTTAATTAAGTTGTTAGGCGTTGAGCGTTTCCAATTGATTAATCAAACATCTTCACTATATACGTTTATTAATTTGCTATATATGTTAATTTTCACCATATAATTAGAGAAATAGAAATTTTCAAAGGCACTGGCTTCTATATATAGCTAATTTAGAAATCGTAGTTTTATCGGCCTTTGGCCGCTTATGACCTGAACTTATATTATCACAATCAGTCCCACATAATATTAATAGTAGTATAACAATCTACACAACTTGCTCCATATTCTCTATACATATAAACTTAGAAACCGAATGCGGTACTTGTTGTTTATTTATGTAAATATGAAAATTATCACAAGTATTGTTATTATGCTAACAATAACGACTAAGCAGTTACAAGCTTTAGTAGAGAGAGGCTTGGTGTGCCAGAGATACGATCTGATAAAATGATTGTACATCAATTTTATATCAATTGCCCTGGCGTATTAGAAGCTCGCTCGGAAAGCAAAAGTTAAACATAACACCATAACATCGAAAATAAACGGACCGTTTGTATGTTAAGTGGAGGCTTGCAGCTTAGAGAGAATGAATGTACAATATTATGATCGGCATTACGAAAATGAGCAAAAATAATGTGGCAAATAAATTTTTATCCTTTTTTTCTATTTTGTAACACAAGGTAGTTCAACTTGAATATATTTTATTATTTCCATTCTAAATGTTACTCCTCTTACAACTTTCATTATTTCAAATGTTGTGGATGGCCCGAAAAGTTTCGACCTTTTTTTAGTAATTTTTAGTGAAATGCCAAATTATTTTTTATCATGACCACGTCCCTTAAACCGAAATTTTGTTATGCATTTTTCTTTGCGTGGAAATTTTTACGACTTTCTTCCAGTTTTTCTTTGATTTTTGGTATTTTCCATAAAAATTCTTTATGGACTTTTATCAATATTGATGGCAATGCGTGAGAAAATGTGTTTTTCTCGTTTTTCTAACAATTTTAATGAAAATCCTTAAATGTTTTAATGGAAAATGTCAAAATCAAAGAAAAATCAATGAAAAAAGTCACAAAAATTTGCAAACAATTTTTTTTTCGGACAACCCACATAGATACTTACATCTATTTATTTTTAGATAATGAATTTTTAAGTTTAATTACAATCGAGTCATGTGGAAAGTTGAAATAATTCCATGTCGACACACTCACTGTATTTGTGTGTTGTTTGAACTGCGCAACGTAATGAAGCATTTAATTAAAGAACAAAAAGAGGATGTAAATATACACTGCTGCACACACACACATATACATATACATATACATATGTTGAAAATAAAAGCTCATATAAGGAGCACCCTCTCTTGTAATGGGTCATCTACCTTTCGACGACGTCCTAAAGATGTGAGGAAGGGACATTTCCGGTACCTTTAATAAATACATGTTTTGATTCATCCAGCTGCTACCGAATGAACACGCCAAACACTTAGAGAGAGGTCATGACTAATAATGCGCATCTTAATTGAAAAACGAGTGTGTAATAATGACATGTTTAATGCCGCGCTATTCGCCTGCCTTTAAGCAAATTACGTGTAATAGACACATGTCGTTTTTGTGTAAAAGCGTTACTGATAGATATAGAAAACGGTGTAATGATAGTAATAGATAAAAACTAGGTAGGCAGATGCACCTAGCTTTGATTAGCTATAGACGTGTAGTGATCAGGTATTGATATCCCGGAGCGCTCTGGAGGTGGCCGCATCTGTCCTGCTGTGGGTGGATGAACCAATCTTCTGATCATCTATCGATTAGTTTTGATTACGTTTTACATTTTATTACATCTTTAACACGATTCCTTTTCTTTTTCTTACAACTTACTTTTTTTTACACGCACATATAACCTATAATTTCAATTGACGCAATGAAAAGAGATTATGCTTCTGAATTTTTAATAACCAACTGCACGAAATTAATTGTTTTGCTTGCGCAATAAGAATTATTATATAGAATATTAGTTTATCTTTATAAGAAAAAGACGTAATACAACCTTGTTCGCATTGAATATAGCCTGAAACAACAGGATTTTTGTTTTGGAGAACAACTTTGAAAATATAAAAATACGATTTTATACACACCCGCACGTGCGTATTATAAAAAGGAGAAAGGTGATTATTATATGGCTTAGCTTAGATTAGATTCGAAATAATTTCTATATATTGTATGTATATAAATTTGTTTGTTTCTTGATTGTTTCAATAAGACGAAGGACATGACATTTTTTTTTCTTTTATATTTAATTAATATTTTATGTAATTAATGTTGATGGTAGATCAATAGGGTACCATGAAAATATCGTTCGTTTGTTCACACAGCCTTGTTGCGTTTGGAAATTTTTGCCGATCCTAATTCGTACTATCAAACGGCAAGGTTTTAAATTTATTACAAAATAATAATATCAATATACAATAAAATATCCTTCATAGTTACAATTTGAAATAAATATTGTTATGTTATTATTCACACTTTACATAAAATAATATAAAAAGATCGCATTTTATAAGAAAAAACAGTATAAACAGTTCATAAAATACTCCATAGAGAGTGTTTTCCAAGAAAAGTGTAAAAAGTTGGTCAAGTTAATAATATTGATTTAAATAGATAGTAAGTATTATAGAACCATCACAAACAAACACCAAAAATGTAACATTATAGAAAATATTCGTTTTATTTATACGTTCAAAGTGCGCAATATTAATTTAAAGTTGTTCTCCTGAAAAATGAGGATTTTTGAGATGTCTCACTTTTTTTCCTGTGCACCGACGATATACCGAATATCTCAATCAAATAGTTTACTCAAAGACGCGGTGTTTAATTTATCGTTAAATTAGATAAAAAATGTGTAGAATGTCAAGAGCATCTAATATCTATAGAAATTGATGATATCTTCATTTGTTCTGGGAGAAAACACAAACATGTCAAGTTCAGTTATCTTTTAAAGACGCGCTTTAAACCACAATTTCAACGCGCTTCTTTTTCGTGTTTAATTAAATTCAAGATTAGATACTATTATTTCATAAAGTTATTTAAATATAATCGATTTTGACGCATTTGCAACCGCTAATTTATTGTAATATACTGCATTTATATTTAAATTAAATTTAGAAAAATACTATTATTGGTAAATCTAACAACGAACCCGCGTTTCTAGGTATAGCATAAAATTCTATTTGCAATTTATCACTTACCGTTTCATTAAATATAAATTGCATTTGAAATGCAACAAACAATTGCCGTTTATGCAATTTTTGCCTAACCTTGTATATGTAAATATAATTGTAGGTGAAAAACTTCTCTAATACCACCTTAATCATTTTACAACCATGCACCGCCGATATACTACATTTATCTTAATTTGATAGACGATTTTTTTTACAAAACCTGGGCATGTTCATCGTAAAAATTTCCTAATTATTAGTTTCATAATTGATTTTTAATTTATCTCCATTTCATCAATTTTCAATATTTGATGAATGGCGTCTCCCTTACATCTTTAATTAAATTTCTTCCAAACAAAAACGCATTTGATTTATTTAAACACGTAAATCGTTGATATATTATTAATTTAACTATGAACTGATGCGTTAAAAAACAACACAAATTTATAAAACGTTATCTAGACAGGAAGTGGAATCAACCGCATTTTTTCTCTATTTGAATTATTATCGATATCAGTACGTTATTAAAAGTAGTAAAGCCTTTTGCGCTATTCCCAGTTTCAATTTGGAATATAACCATCCTTGAACCTGATACGATTAGATTATAAAAAATTCGGTTGAGATTGTATTGATTTTTCGTGTTACATAAGACATTAAAATTAGGTTGATTACAGTTAACAAACTTTATTTAAGGATCCCGATAACGTGTAAAAAACATATATTTGGTAAGATGAGGTCAAATTTTCTGATTAAACCTACATTTACTATTTACTTAATAAAATCAAAAAAAAAGTAATAAAAATAAAAATAAAACAGATTTTGTAAATTATTTCGTTGCTAAAATAGCTGTTTATGTAGAGTAAGAACGCAAAGTGGCAATTTATGGATTTAGTTTTGCAGAGGAAAATTCACTACTCACTCATTGACCACTTAATAACTCGCTTAATTGAAGCAATACAAAAAAATTTAAAGAAAGGAATATTGTAAAAAATTTAGTTATGATTCATTTATCTAATAACAATAATAGTTGAATTTCTTCAAATAACTGAGTTATATAGGCAGAATTTAAGAAATTTTATTTGAACATAAGTGGCTCGTTTACCACTCGATAACTCGCTTAATTGAAGCGATACGAAAAATTTCAAAAATACAAAAAAGATGGATAATTTAATTGCGATTAATTTATTTAATAGCAACTATAGTCGTAACTCTTCAAATAAGGGCGTATTTATTGTTTAATGTAAAGTAAATTTGATAAATAATCAATTTTTACATAAATAGACTTAACCATTTTAAGCCACTTCACTATATAACTTAGGTAGGTGTTCAAATTTAAAACTATGTAATATTTTATTGAATGAAACAAAAATTATTGAATGAGAATTTATATTGCGACTATAAACTATAATATACAACAATAATTCATTTTTATTTACTTTGCGTTGCAAATGTTGCATCAAACCGATAAGGTAGTTTAAAAATAGAACTTTTTATGGTTTTATACGTCAAAATTATAAGTGAGAGTTGACCATATAAGTAGGTATCCCCCTGCAATCTGTGTAAAGTTCAAAGTGATGGTGCGAATGACGACTTGTAAAATAATTATAAACAATTTTATGAGGCTAATAACAATTATTATGCACTTTACTATATTGTTGATAATAAATCAATTGGCACTAAATTAGTTTTATATGCATATGTATTCTATTTTTTAAATAAGATTTATATAAAAGGTTTCTGCTTGCTTACATTTACACAATTTAAATACAATATTGCAACGAGAAGTAATTTAATAATAAGAAAGTGAAAATGTGCCAAATGGCCGATTGAAAATTTTAACAACAATATAAAACTTTCACTGTTTGTCAGTCGGCTGATTGTGATAGTTAACATGTAATACTGATTGTTAATTTTTCCATATAATAATCATCAAACACTTACAACATATTTACTAGAAAAATGATTAATGTTAAGCGCAATTATTTATATAATAATCACTAATATCCATGCAATAACCGTAATGTTATAAATAATATGAGTTATAAAAAACTGATTACATGGAAATTAAATCTTTCATTAATTATAATTACCTTGAACATTTAGTAGAGTTTGAATTATGTTTCCAACTAACTGCACACACATATAACTAACTATGTACATAAAATAGCATATTTATGCAGTTTGCACACTTATTGTACAATTTTATAAATTATTATCATTTGTAGGTGGCGAAAAAAAGCGGCAGCGCGCGAATAAAAATGTTGAAAATTTATTCGCTTTTCTAAAATGTCAACATTCATTAAATTGCATCTTAATGTAATCGGTAATCAATCTTGTTGGTTGGAATTAATTGACCTTACGCACTTAAAAATTTATGTAATTTTCATGCAGCAGTATAGAGACGTATAAATAAACATTGACCTTAAAAATTGACATGAAATTTATAAATATAACATTAGTTTTGATTCAAATACATCATATAATAGATGTAAGCTAGCTAGGTTTGTTTTTCATTTATATTGAACTTGTATTGTGCGTAGGTTTTTCATTGTAAATCAATTTCAAGGTGATAATATTCACTCTTTGCTAAATTTTATGTTCTATAATAAGAAATAATGTTGTTTGAACGATTAGAATATATTTAAATGCGAATTCGCATTAATATTTATATAAAATTAGATGATTTATTAAATTTTAATGATGTCATAATTTTGCAACTAGCATTATTATTAACGAATTTCACGGCTAAAATGGGCAATGATCTAATTTGCTACCAAAAAACATTTTTTTCTGGGAAAATGGCTAGCTATTAATTATTAGCCAACAACGTCCAATTGTATTATTTTGAAATTTAGAATTTTATAAGTTCTGTTAGAAAGTTAATCAACCAATAGTGTCTAAAACATAAATTTTTTTACAGGTTTCCTTTTAAGACCTAAAGATGAGTAAGTTATAGCAAGTTTGCAGGCTTCCCAACAGATTCACATGTGACTTAAATTTCGCAACTAATATTGCTAAAATAGTAATGATCTAATTTGATACCAAAAAACATATTTTTCTACATACTTTTGTGAAAATGGCTAGCTATTAATTATTAGCCAACAAAGTTCAATTGTATAATTTTAGATTTTGTAGAATTTGTATTACAATAAATGCCTTACAGATCTTGATCTATTGAAATTTTCTTTATGCAAAAGCCTTGAAGTCTACTAATTACACGATTTCATGATTACAAACGTAATATTAGGTCTTGATTTAATTAAATACATTACGGGCTATTATATTATGTGGTTTTATAGTAAAACCGCAAAAATTCAATAAAAACTTATTCATCTTTATTTGATAATTACACATGCAGTGTTTATATCAATTAACAGTCAATTATCGCTCGTTTAAAATCAATCAATTTGAATGAATTTACATACATACACCCATAAGCATAGAAAAGTATTTTTATTATTCTAACTAGATCAATTAAAATTATTCACTAATAATTATGTAAAATTATGTTCATTAACTAGCATTTTAATGTTTCTTTCTTTAAGATTTAGATATATAGGTAGTACCTATACATACATACACCTAGTACGTTTTGAATAATATCGCAAAATATGTTTATTATTAATATCAATTAATAAAGTTGTTTACAGACAATTAATAAGTTCCTGGATCCGGTTGGAAACATTATTAGCCTTGCAACAAACCGTTTTATTCAATTCTTCCATTTCGACACGTACGTACAATATTACCTATATATAGATAAATTATAATTGCTTTTCAATAATATTTATAATGAAACGGGAATAAGTAACAAGTTGAGACAACTGACAGATTATTATTATGTTATTATTAAATAAATGGCAAATCAATTGAAATTTAGCAAAAATATACTATATTGTAGCTACTTTCATCAGCGAAACATTTTTGCTGGTTATCGTAAAGCACTTTAAGGTGCAGCAATCTACCAATTGTCATGGTATATAAAGTGAATTATGTATTTCTAGATTTTGATTGATTATTGATTGTTAAACATCATTTATAATTAAACATTAATTTTTATTTCGAGTAAATATTATGGATTTGAAGCGATTAATATTAGTTACAATAATATAACGTGCAACTTTTTTAGATTAATTATTTCACAATCGATCAAATAAATCAAATTTTATTATTACTAATTCAATGCCATATTTCCACTTGGAGAGAAAAAAACTACCAACGGCATTTTGCGCCCTTTATGTTATACTTATTATCTTTATTACGATCGTTTTTTTATAATCACCTTATATAAAACTAGTTAAAACTGTTATAATAAGCACCAATAAATCACACGCAAATTGTAATTGACATCGCAGAAAAAATCCGGTGTTTATATTTCTGTAAATATAATATATTCGCAATCCCCTCATAATACACCCTAAGGATATGTAAATAAATCTATCATGCAATGATTGATCAAGGTTTTTCCAATAGTCTTAATTTGGAAAGTTTTGTTTATATGGAAATCGCGCATTAATGCTTTATAAAAAGATGATAAAATCGGTAATGATTTACTATGTGAAAAT
>JARJDW010016762.1:0-10391 GCA_030264715.1 Adinopsis sp. GC000173 | reverse complement strand
GTTTGTCTTCGGTCAATAGTTGTGCAACCTTCGGCTCACGGATAAATTGCGGCCCTTGACAACCTACCAGGTCGTTTAGCTTAATAATATTGCAAAATTTGCAGAAACATGTTTTTTCGACCGATTTTTGGGCGTTTTTCTTAAAAATTTCACAAATTGATGCATTTTCTGACAATATTTGAAAAAAATGTATAATGTGTGATTAATGAAAAGTATATTTTGCATAAAAAAGGCGAAATTAAAAAAAATGTATCTCATGTTTTTTTACATAAAAAAACTTATGACTTTTGTGCGTTTTTCATCAATATTTCCCCTAAATTGTGCATTTTTTAAATAAATTTTTGGTCGCAAGTAAATGTAAGCCTTCAGTTTCGTCCACAAGATAAAGAATATTGACTTATATCACTGCTTTCATCATATTTGTCAATTCAAATGCAACTTACCTCACTTATTTGAAAGTAAATTAATTCTCCGGTGTTTACGGCAATTACGACTTGACGCTGATTAACGGCGCACTTTACAATGTATTTTTTAGCTGGAACCCTCCACTGATGCATTCGTTTATTCTCAGAAACGTGGTAGATGCCCTCCGGAAATACCTAAAGCAAACATATTAAAAGTTAAGTAAATGTATGGTAAGATTTTTGTGGTATACGAACTTGAACTAAGGCATTATCCGCAACGGCAGCGCAAGCTAGTGTAGCTGTAGTTCCAAGAAAACCGCTGTCTGTTACTTCTTCAACGGTTTCTCCGATAGATAAAACCAATGTGGCGTTCAAAAACGATACTATAATATATGCATCGTATTTGTCTGAAACAAAATATATCCACATAAGATAATAGATGTTCAATAAATTAAATAATAAGATTTTATTTTAGTTAGTTTATCAGATATCCAATAATAATCATTTCATTTCAGTTGAAACACGGAATAAAAACATCATGTTAGCTTACATTACGGTGTTTGGTCTTCTATTTGTCTTATTCACCTACCTTAAGCCTGGAAAACGACATTATGCAGCACCGGGCCCTGAAATAATAAAAGCAACTGGTGTTGATAAGTGCAATCAACAACCAGGCTTATTTAATTTCTACTTTACTTTCACAAAAGTTTACACTGAATTTTAAACGTGAGTAGTAAAACATTGAAAAAAATTCTTACCGTCGCTACGTTTTTTGACGGTCCAAACAGCGTTTGGACTGCTAGGTAATTCAGACAAAGCCATTTCAGACACTTCTAGACCATGACGAAGTACGCGGATTGAGCTGCGTGGTCCTCTTCCGCATAACATGTATAACTGCGGCGTATCTTCAAGTGCCAAATCGGCCACTTTGCATGATAGGATGGGCGATAGAGATTCCATTTCATCAACCAATACTAAGTTACGTAACGGTCTTGGTGCGAAAAAGAATGTGTCGCCTTCTTCCAAAGGCATCGCGGAACTGAATTCCAATTCATCATCATCGTCTCCAAGATGAGCAATTTGATATAAGTAACTAAAAAATAAATGAATTAGAATTATAAAATAAGTGTTATAACATATTGAGTTGGCTAATAAACCATCACTGTTGTTTATTTTTATAATTTCTCTATAAATTAACCTAGCAATTCCAATCTAAAAAGCATTGTTTTTCACTCCGTGATATGTGAAAAAGTTCAAAAATTTCATATTTAGATAAAATTTCAAGCCGATAAGTCAGCATTTTTAACACTTATACATTTCACAAAACTCGTAAAAGCTGATTTCTACCGCCGATTTTGAAGGTTTAAAAAAGTGATAAATGATTTACAAAACTCAAGGTACGAGTTACTGCTGCTTTATGACATAAATTCCTTTTAAATTAAAATAAAAATGACCATGATTTATTATATTAGCCAATTAAATAAGGGAATCCTTCTTAAACTCTACATTTCATTTAGAAATAAATAAGAATATTGTTGAATAATTCACCAGAAGAATTGAGTATTGTTATAGTCAAACTTCAACGATTAATCATTATACATTCTTTACTCTTGCACCATAAATGCGACCAAATTAATCAATGTTGAGATAAATTTGGAGATACTAGTGCATAGGAATTCAATCTCTTTCAAACAAAGATACTTACTGATTGCCAAATTCTGATGCAACAAACAAAAATCCGGTCTTCATTACACACATCGCCGATGCCACCGGTACGGTATCAAAATACTTCAATTTAATTTCTGTGACAATATCATTAGCCACCTCCAATGTGATTTTGAAGATGTCGCCTTGTTCCGTCTGCGCCAGAAAGAAGAACATCGACTTGGTTTTATGTGTCGCTGAGCATACGAAGATCATTCCACGTTCGGGATCATCCAGATCGTTTCGTCGGCGTGGAATAGGGCAACGAATATCGGGTTGCTCGCCTTGATTTTTATACGTGAGATAATTCTCGGAGCAAATTAAAACGCCGGATGGGCCGTCGGTGTCACCTGGTACAGCAATTAGAAAATTAGCATGCTCCTCCAACGGTTCAGATGACTTTCTGAACACATTGTTTATGCTAAAATCTAGCTCGTAGAAGGTTAGAGTTTGTTGTGTTTTTTGCACCGCTTCGCCTGTGGGATCCGCATCAGCTTCCGAATAATCGATCTCCAAACAAGCAAACGTTGGATTTCCGTAGGCTACATCAACACCAACCATATGGTAAACCAACGTATTACTTTTGTGTCCTTCTAGCGAAGATGAAATCGTTAAGCTTTGCGTCGCATCTCTGTTGAATATAAACACAAGCTTTTGCTTTTCGACTGAACCGATTAGTATACCTCTGCCTCTAGGATCAGCTGCCAAATACTGTCCAGGAACAATGCGTCGGCATCCTGATTTGCCGTACGTTTCTTGATGCACTTTATGGAAGTAATTCTTAGCGGGCATGTATTCCAACACAACCACACGCCCGGAATCAGAGCCAACAGCAATGTAATCTTTATTACCTTCTAAGCGAAAAGCAATTAACGATCTTATAATACCAAAGCATTCTACGGCTAATATTGTATGCACCTTTCCAGTGTTTGTATCAGGTCTTAATAATTCCAAGCTTTTTCCCCTTGCAATGATAATTTCTTGCACCTTCGTGCCGGAGAAATTACCATGAACGGCATGTGTGATAGCCGTAGCTCGTTGCAGAATTAAATTATATAAAAGCATTTTATTCCCTTATCTGTAATATGAAAATAAATAAATATTAATTATCATGCTATTAAATCATAGAAAGCCGGTGAATTCATAATAAAACGTTTAATAAATTAGATGTTAAAAAAAATATGATCGTAAATCGTTTTTAAATATAATAATCTATATGAAAATAATTACCTTTTATTCCGATTGCATTAACTATTCGAGATTTCAACCGATTTTCAACAAAACGCGTTAAACCTCCATTACGTTTCACAAAGCGTCCATTTCGTACTCAAACACGATCAAGAGAGCAGGTTAGGAAACCTGAGAATTTTATTTTCACATTTTTTCTCGATAAACGAATTAATCGTTACTCGTTTGTTTCCAATTCAAATAGTTATTGTAGAATGAATTAGACATATCTAATAAAAATTTATTTGTCCCGAACGTCTTACCTCGACGAATGCCCAAGCAGAAAAGATTGAGATTTCTAAATTTCTAAACGTGCTCAGTTGCTTCATAAACTAACAACCTGAAGTTGTTTCATTTTTTATGTATATTTGGTTGCATACATGGCAGTTGATAAATGACAATGTCAACAGTCAGCTGTGATATATTTTGTTTTTAGAAACAAACTATTAAAATGGTATTAATTCAACTCACTAAATTTTTCAATCTACTTAGAAATGATAAAATTGTACGTTCGATTGCGTGTTTCATTCTATTATTATCTGTAATCATTGCTATATTCTTTAGGTAATAAGATATGTTATTTTATCATTGTTTTGATTTTATTAATTAAATTGTTTGTTATTTTAGTTCGGTATCAGCGATTATAATACTCAGCAGTTATGTATCTGGTATTATTCTTTGTAGTTTTTTATTAAAATATCAGAAAAAAGCAGGGCATTGCCTTCAACGTTTAGCAAGTATTTATAAAGGACACTTTTCACCAAGAAGAGACTCGTCTGAAAAGATTTGTGTGATCTGTAATGGACCCGGATGTTCCAGACATATTCACAGCAATAAAAAACCGTGGAAACATTTTCATATTAACAAGAATTTGAATACCACCTTAGAAAATGTGACTATTAACATCAACATTTTTATTAACATTAATTTTTAACCGTAACATACTTTTAGTTTTTTGATCACATTATAAATCATTTCGTTTCATCATGGTATAGCAAATATACAAATGATAAAAGCTTTGTAAATGAACTGCGCCACTCACTAAGATTTGCTACGGCATCTGCTGCAAGAAGGATTTTGGAGTTGGATGTAGGAAAAGTGATTTCGAACAAATTGATTCCTTGTGCTATAAAGCACATTGATGACTATTTATGTATGATACCATAGAGTAAGTATATCCTTACTCTATGATGATACAGATCGCCGAATTGAAAAATACAGACTTGAATAAAATTGCTGTTGAATATTTGGGAAAACGTTTGCATGTTGCTGCGAGTAATCGTAAGAATGAATTACAATATTTGCGACAGTTATCATCAGCACTGATTGAAAGAATTCTTCAATCAGAGAACTTAAAATGCAGGTGTGTTATACGCAATAAGTTTAAGAAGAAAATTAGTTCTAAAAAGTCATAATTATTTTTTATGAGAATGATATTACTGTCGATATGTTAAAAAAGTCTAATTTACAAGAAGAATGTTTAGGAAATTGAAAGCTTTACTTTTTAATTACAAATAAAAAGATAAACTTGTTTAAAAATCAAGTTTTATAGCAAAACATGTGTGCAACGATCATACCATGCTGGTCTACGCCTTCTCGTTCGATCAGCCAAGTCAAGCAGCATCGGGCGCAGTTAGTACTTGGATGGGTGACCGCTTGGGAATCCTGCGTGTCGTTGTTCACTTTTTGCTTACATTCTTTTTATTTTATTCGTTATATCAAATTTTATCTAATTTTTTGTACACATAAGTTCAATGTTTATATTTATTTAATTATTTGGCTTCAAAATTTGCATCCTTGCAAAAAATCGCCAATTAGCGATCCCCGTTTCTATCTTAATTTAGTAAGTCGCTTATTGACGATACCCGTATCGTACAGAGTTATCACTGTATCGACTACTGATGGCTGCGTGCGGTTATCTTTGTTTTGCCTTATTTAATTTACACTTACTATATTTATTTGAATAAATTTTATCAAATTAAGTAAATAAATCTACAATAACTAAAGATAATTTGAATTTGCTTATTATTACTGATGTAGATGTTTTATTTCAGGAATTTTTCCGTATTATTAAGGGAAATCCTTGCCGTTTGGGTTCTCTTACCACTGATGGATGTTCTGGCCGATCCAAATATCATAAACTCACTTGTTATTTTAATAACAACATATAAACCTAAATCAAAAGGATATATGACGGAAAACGATGGAAATGAAACGATTGAGTTCCTAGAAAATTTCTCAAAGAAGGAGTTTACTGAGCTAGCATTAGGTTACAATTTAAAGACAGTATTAAAAATTCAGCAACTGTTATATGCATTTATGCAGTATTTGAAAGCGGAAGACTGTGTTCATTACTTAAATTTTTGCTTGGATGTTGGTTTGTAAAATACGCTTTTATCACTAATATTTAAAACAATGACTCTGTCAATTCACGTTGTAGAAGGATTTCATGGAAAATTATTGAAGCCAGATTTATCCAAGCGACAGCTGGAAGAGTTACATACGGAAGCATCAAACATTTACAAAAGCTATCTCGACCAAAAAAGTGTTGATTTTATTGGATGCTCTACTGATATATCAACGCAGCTAAATAAGCTCTTGGAAGATGGTGTTTATAATGTTGCTAAGCTGCAAACATCGGAACCACTATTTAAGGCGTACGATTTTGTTTTTAACACATTGGAAATGGAATGGTTACCACAATTCCATCATAGTGCAGAGGTAAATTACTATTATTTGTTTATTTTTTTTAAGTCGAGTAAATATTTTTGCCAATTGCAAGTTATTTTAAAAAAAAATTGTTGAAAAATTGCCGTTTTTACTGGCAAGAAGATGAGGTAAAATGAATTAAAAAAATAAACAAAACAGAAATTGTCCACTAAGTAAGCAAGATGTCAATTTGTAAATACAGTTGCGTCTAATAAGACAACTTATAACTGTTTAAATAATTTCAAAAAAAAAATTGTATCATCTCCAACCATTACCAAAATTATGTAAATTTGCAACCGCGACTTTATGTCGTCATTTTATGAGAGTTGCTTGGAGAATAATTAATTGTAATAGAAATTAATTTTAATATTTATTGGGGGATAATTAATAAACTATTCGATTTATGCAAATATTTACGATTAAATTCGCTATTTCTATGGCGTCGTTTAGCAGTCTCACAAGGTGCGCTACCTTGGAAAGACAAAGCAGAAATTGTTCGACGATCACAAAATTATTCTTTGTTGAAATGGCATAGATGTTTATTTTTTAGAAAATTGTTGTTATAGATAAATAAGTAAACAAGACCTCATTGAAGATAATTAATTTCATATTAGGAAATAATTTTGATATTTACTGGAACACAATTAACAAATTCTAAAATTATTTCAAATATTTAGGATTAAAAAATATTCGTTTTTTTGAAATGGTAAAGCTTGTTTACTTCTCAAAAAAGATTCTTTCAGGAAAATAAGTAAACGAAACAGTTACATTTAAACAGACAGTTATTATCGTCAACCAAATATTATTAAACGTAAAATTGCACCCGAGACTTTGTATTATCATGTTGTGAGAGTAGCTTGAGGAATAATTAATTGATAATACGATTTAATTTTAATATATATTTGAAACATAATTATAATAAAACAAATTACAAAACTATTACAAACATTTACGATTAAAATAGGGCAATCGTTTACTGTTTAATAACAATCAATGTCAATTTTAATTTATGTAGGGTTTTGTGGAGCGTTTTCAGTTATAACTTTAATCGTATCAATCATCATATTTAGAAGAGCACACTTTTGGCAGGTGTCCTTAGGCTGGTAAAAATATAAATTGAATTCGTTCCTAAAAATTTTCCTATATATTTGCTCACTGACAGATGTCGCATTATTCTCTTTGCACTTCTCTACATATAAATTATACATTTTACGTACAGTTAATTCAGGACTCAAGTAAGTTTTGCCCGAATCATGCGTGCATGTGCAAGGTGCTTCGTACGGTGGAAAGCTTTGAATGTGTTCTCGTACGTTAGCTAGTAGTTCCTCATCTGTTTTCCTGCACGAGCCGTCCGTTCTTCCACGCATATCTTGTCCGATTAGCTTTGCGTTGATCGCTCTGTACAATCGTCCCTCGGATATATCAAACGTGTCCATGAAAAACCTTTTACATACTAAATTTACTTTATCGCCGCTCTGCAAATAATACGTAAAGTTACAATTGCGAGCGGGTCCCTGTGCCGTTCTACTTCGCCTTCTTTTTATAGGAGTACGAAGAATAGTTGCATTTAGAAATATATTTTGTTTGTTAAAATCACCTAAGTTCCAAAAGAATTCAAAAAGACGATGTCGTTCCTTTTCGTTGACGAGATTCTTGCACTTTTTCGTACATTTACAATCTTTATTCTGAAATTTTTTTGCACGAATATTTTTTCCACTTTTTGTGATGTATGTTTCTCCTCTGTTTCGTTTAGCTTTCCTCTGATTGTCAGTTTCTTGAAGTAGCTTTCCACTAGTTTGAATGTTATTAATATTATCTTCATCCTCAGACAAATCTGACAATTCCGTAGGAAGCATGGTTTTTAATTCTTTTGATTTTTCGTTGATCTTTCCTAAAATATCCCCATCGTCTGTATCAATAATAGGTATTATTTCTGTGAATACAATAAACATTAAATTGTTTTGCGTGATATAGCAATTAATATTCATTTACCAACGTCATTGGTAGACAAACTAGAATATTTCTTAAAATGTTCAATCATATCGCTAGCCATTGCACAATAAATTTTTAAAAATATTACATATTTTATATGAACTGACAGCGTAACATATGATGATGTCTTCGTGAAAATAAAATACTGTTTGTTTCGTTGGGCTAGCCAAGAGGGGGCGAGGGAAGGCAGCGAACGTGTTCGCGCGTGCTCACAAGACAGACTAACTTCGGACACTGAGAAATTAAATATAGGAATAGTATGGACTCATACCATTTTCTAAACTACAGTTATTCAATTATATTTCACATTTATTTATTGACCCGCTTTTAGGAGATGCACAATTTAAAACTATTTTAATTGGATGCGTTTTAAATAGGCAATTCATTTATATTATCAATTCTACCTTTAAGAAATTAATAATAAGATTTATTATTTAGTTATGTACAACTTTAGGTTACAGAAGGAAAATGTTATGTAGAAATATCGGCCATAGACAAATACCTATGGAATAGCAATGTACAATCAATTTCTGACCATTTGATGCTATTTTTATTAATATAGCGTATGTTTTAAGAAAATTATACGTAAAACAATTGTTTTGATAAACAAATTGATAACAACACTGATAACAGTCCGATTGAGCTGAAAGTAGGCGGCCATAGTAGTTTAAGATATGCTTTACAAAAACTTTTTTTAAAAGATGCTTCTAGCATTAATAGTTACTGAGATATGAGCATTTGAATTTGGCATTTTTTTTAAAAAACAGTGG
Source organism: Adinopsis sp. GC000173 (assembly GCA_030264715.1). Classification (NCBI taxonomy): domain Eukaryota; kingdom Metazoa; phylum Arthropoda; class Insecta; order Coleoptera; family Staphylinidae; genus Adinopsis; species Adinopsis sp. GC000173. Next base: position 1,585 of record JARJDW010016762.1, on the reverse strand, counting down.
CTGGAGAAACAGTGGGTAACTTCACAGCCGTTAATCTCTAAGTATCCTACCAAGACCATCGATTCATATATGAGTCACGTATTAGAATGATTAAATTGTATGTTTATAATTACTATTTACATATTGTTGAAGTATACATACAGCAGCTGCAGAAGCAGTTAAAAACCTACTATTTTACCTTTAATTTAATCATATATGTATTTTATAAGGATAGATATAAGAAGAACTAGAAATGAGTATTATCCAGAACCAGTAATAAAATTTAAAATGCTGTTGTTTTAAACATTTTTGATCGTATTTTTTGAAAGCTGCTTTCAATATTTATCATTGCTCTTCTTGGACGTTCTTCTTGTAAGCTACACATGTTTGCGTATACACGTTTATCGATGAATAAAACGAGTGCGTTCTCTTGCTCAACCAACTACCCCAATAAAGTTTCGGAGAGTTTCAGCATCAGAATTCTGATGTTTCACGAGATTATATATCAATACACAACACAGATTGTATGTAACTTCGCTAGCGCAATATAACGTCGATCGAATAAAATGGTGTAAGATAAAGAACCGCACGATTAGTTCACCTGCATTTATCTATATTGCAAACGCAGCAAATCGAATTTTCGCACATGCGTAACGCAGTATAGATAATATTGTTTTTATTATGTCTCTTAATTAACGTTATATTAACGTTTCGAACAACATCTAAATTTTGTTAATTAAATTTCATGCAATTTACGTTTATGTTAGTATAATTTAGAACATTCATATTTAGTCTAAATTAAACATTTTTTTAACGTTAACGATATGTAATATATATAACGTTATAAAACAGTCGACAAATTAACGTCAAAGTAATTTCAAAGGGCAACGTTATATAGAAATTACAAGTTTTTAACGTTATTGGATGTTTATTTCACGTTTCTTGCTTAGTGAGATACAGAAGATACAGAAGATACAGAAGATACGTGACTTTGATTAGATAAGGTAAAAAAGAATTCTTAAGGTGTCTTTAATCACAGTTTTACCATATATTAAATGTTATCAGAAATACTTTCCATACTGTTAACTATTGTCTATTAAAATTCTTTTCTTGCAATGCTACTACAGCTTAATCAATTTTTATTTTTTTCCAGTTTTACAAATTCATTTGTGGATCAAAAGTTACCACCACATATTCCAAAAGCGCAGCGACCAGGTATAAATTGCATATAATAAATGTACTAACAATAATTATTAATTATAACTAACTTTTGAATTTATGGGCAGTCCATTTATATGTCCCGGATCGCCTGTTAGAGTAAGGTAAATATATTTCACTAACAGTTTTTGTAAATACGGTTTTTCTTAACTCAATTCAGTAACTTTCTTTTTACTATGAAAATGTTTGAATCATGTCATGTAAATATTTAATATTTTAGTTTTTAAATGCATGTTAGTCGCTGCTTAAAAAGAAATTTTATTGTAAAGCATGTGTGCAACGATCATACCATGCTGGTCTACGCCTTCTCGTTCGATCAGGCAAGTCAAGCAGCATCGGGCGCGGTTAGTACTTGGATGGGTGACCGCTTGGGAATCCCGCGTGTCGT
>JARJDW010016758.1:0-21604 GCA_030264715.1 Adinopsis sp. GC000173 | reverse complement strand
TACAATAGATCCGTCATGTGTTTACGAATACCATATCTCCAAAACAAATAATAATAATGGTATAGTTTAGCATTTTTTACTCTTGAGACACCCTGTGTTTAAAATTGAAAAAGCAAAATAATGAAACAAACAAAAATACATTAATAAAATAAATATTTCCAGTATATTATTACAAATAATATTGTTAATTCGCATTTGTGTCGCAATTAAAATTTACATTAGTTAGCACAATCAGCAGGCGCATTAACATAAAAATGTGCTTATTTCATAAACTTACTTGCAAATAATCAAAGTGTTTAAACATTGCCCACAATTCGTATATGTCGCTGGCGAACGTAACGTCCACGTCCAGGATAATAACCTTATCGACATTCGGCGATAACACTTTGGTAAATAATAATTTCGATAATCCATAAATGCCAGAGTAATGACTATTAGGAACCCATCGTATATCAGCAATGTATTCGTTTAAATCATAAAATGTAACATTAACTGAAATTAATTTATATATGTATTATATTAGTAAATTGCGATATTAATTTTCGATTGCACATATTCGCACCTTGTGGTAAATCCCAGGTATCAAACAGTGTTCGTAAAACTTTATCTGAAAACTTATTTACTATAATATGGAAGTGGAGCGGATTGCTTCGATAAAATAATAACGATTTTAACATAACATATAGTTGATTCATTGGCTTATATCCAGCACAAACTAGGCCTATATGTATTATATCACATTTCTCTGTCATAAATTGTGTGGCATTATTACTAGCTACCTGATTTTCAATCACATCATTGTCATGGAATGTTTTTTTCAATTCGTTGTAAATTATTTGCGTTTTTCTATTGTTGCGAAACGCTTGGTAGTGAAAATTATTCCTGTATTTCGCTACTGTAACAATTGCTGAGTGTTAATATTAATCAGAAACATGCACATATCGCTTTTATTACCTGAACTATGTTCCATAAAGTAGAAACTTATCATAAAATATAATATACATGAGACTAGTATCAAACCATATATTTTCATCCCACGTCGATCCAATAATTTTGAAAACACATATTGCATAATTTGGTTAAATTGCATTAATCTTCTTAATAGAATGGAAATTAGATGATTTTGAACGATTTAAAGTTACATTTACTAATATTTACACAATTGTCAAACGTCAAATCATAATCAATACTTTAACTAGTCAACGTTAGGTGGCCGAAACCAGCTGAATGTACAAATTCCCAAAACGTCTAATGTATATTAACCTAAACATGTTCCTAATATTAACCTCAAAATATATTAAAACCACAATAATTAGTTAAAAAAATTAAAAAATACATAAATTTTATAAAATACTTATAAATTGTAGTTACTAGTAGTTACAATCACTCAAATAATCAGCTAAAAATATAAAATCAGCACAAAATTGTATTTATCACAGACACACGTTTACCACATTTAATGTCTAAAATATGCTTAAATATAATGCTTATCAATCAAAATACATTGACGTCAAATATTATATGTAAATATCACATGACGTTTTACAACTAAATGGTTTTAATTTATCAAAATGTATTAATTAAATTACTTACATTCCACTTAGTAGTATTGTAACTGTAATACTTCTTGTAAATGCAACACAATGGATATTAATAATTTTTTAAAAACGTGTCTAATTCAAGTTGGTGCTGGCGGATCAGCAGGTTGCCGTTTTCAAAAACATCTATTTATTTAAAATTTATTTATAAAAACTTTATTTTAGGTTTTGTGGAGGTATGTATCATGCATCCACTCGATCTGGTGAAGACGCGCCTACAATTACAGTCAAACTTAATGACAGTACAAGGAACAACTGTGTATAGCGGTGTTTACGATTGTTTTGTTAAAATGTATAAACATGAGGGTGTTCTAGCATTTTGGAAAGGTATATTGCCGCCCATCATTGCCGAAACACCAAAACGAGCAGTGAAATTCTTCACATTCGAACAGTATAAGCGATTGTTTATGTTCGAGAATAGAGCTACACCATTGGTAACGCCGCAAATTAATTGTTGTTAATAAACGTAGCAACTTTAATGTGTTTTAGACTTATTCTATGGCCGGTATGTTAGCTGGCGTCACCGAGGGCATTTTAGTGAATCCATTCGAGGTTGTTAAAGTGCAATTACAAGCGAACAAGAATAAAGCGACAGAAATGCCCAGCACTTGGAGCATTACAAAAGAGATAGTTAGAGCGAATGGTGTAGGAATGAATGGTTTAAATAAAGGTTTAACGGCAACGATACTCCGTAATGGTACATTTAATATGATTTATTTTGGTTTTTATCATTCCGTTAAGGATATATTACCTGTATATGATGTAAATTTATACATTTTACTTTGCCTAACCACAGCATTTTTTATTAATACTTGGCAAATTTCTATTGCAGAGTAATACGAAGGAGTTTGGAAAGAAAGTGGGAATTGGTTTTGTGTCGGGCACGCTCGCATCGTGCTTAAACATACAATTCGATGTGGTTAAGTCACGGATTCAGGGACCGCAACCGATACCAAATCAAATCAAGTACAAATCGGTTCCGAATGCATTTATTTTGATTTACAAAGATGAAGGGTTAGTATAATAACAATAATGTATATGAGATATAAAAAGTCGTGTGTGTACAATATAATTACAAATTAATGGCAGTGATTTTATAGGTTATAGGCACAACGCTAATTGATACATAATAACTATAAATATTTAATTAACATCTCTGATGACATTCAAAACACACATTTTATCGGTGATTAAATTTAATATTGACTCAAGCATCATATGCTTACGATATTGGACGCCAAATAAACAAGTGTTTCGAATGTTATCGTCTCTCGTATTTGGCAGTGTACAAATTCAACAATCTAATAATTTTAAAACAAAGTAGATAACAATAATCATCAGGGCTAGTTCATTGAGTGTGCGCATAATTTTTTTTTTAATTTTTAGTTAATTTTTGATTAATGCTTATAAATTGTAAGATAATAGTTTTCTGGAGGTGGAGTTTGATGAAAATTGATTAGAAAAGATAAAAAAGAAGGAAAATTTAGCATTTTTCATTGAATTGCCATAAATTAAAAATTTTCACGAAATTGGCCCTGACAATAATAATAATTCTAAAAATAATAATAAATATTATTAATAAATGTACACACTGTAACCATGAATATTATTAATCAGCATGCATTTTAATTCTAGAATTGCCGCATTTTACAAGGGACTATTACCGAAAATCATGCGCTTGGGACCTGGCGGTGCAATAATGTTGGTCGTATACGATTACATGTACGAATTTTTATCAAAAAATTTATAATTGGTTGTTGATTGTTTTATTCAGATGATTTATATCGTCTTTTAGCTTTTCCATTACGCTAAAAGGCGAAAACAGACGAAAAGTGCCACATATCAATTATTTTCTATTATACTGTATATATATTATGTATTTTGTATTTTATAAACTGCAATAAAAACAAATGACTTACTCTTTTACGCTAACGTTATCACTAATTTCAACAACATCGTTCATTTCGCCGTCCTGCGTTTGTACACCAATCTACAATATTAAAATATTAATCGTGTCTTACTACAGTATGCCAACCTGGTTTTAGATTGTAAACTGGGGATGGTAGAATGCCGGAGTATTTCGGCGCAACGTATTTATCGTGCGTGCAATGTACGTGCGATGATGATGCCGCCTCCGCGTACTCCTCATCATAATTAATCATCTGATTATTAATCCATGGCGAATTTTCCCAGAACGCTTTCACATTCTCTTGAAAATTTGCCTTTTCTAATTCATAGTTTAATCTTTGCTCCTCACTATCCGGTACCGTTTTTGTTGTTGGTTTAGTTGTAATTTTTGCTTGCTCTACAATTTGATTGCTCATATTTTGAGTAATGATTTCAATCGGTTTTACTGTTGTAGTTGTAGTTGGGGGTGTTTTCAGGCTGTTGAAGTGATTCTGCACTTTTGTGGTGAGAAGAGTAAGCGGCGCCTGGGTGACGATTGTTGTGCTTGTTGCGGTCGGTTTCGTGGCGCGCGTGGTACGAACAATCATAAATCGTTGCTGATAAGGACGCACGGTTGTACTTCTGGCTGCCGGCGGAAAGATCGAAGGGCGCTTTTGCACGTCATACCCAAACGTTTCAGCCAAACTTCGTATGATATAATCAAATGTTCGTTTATTCCGTTTCAGCGCGGCGCTATCGGCACTACTAATTAGCAGACCAGCGATGATGATGCAAATATGTAGGGTTCGCATCGTGTATTTTGGCGCAAAGATTGAATGAATACTAAGCTCCGCGTTTTATGACATCCACAATAAAAACAAATAAAACGGGCGGTTTTAACGCTTTATTGGTTTAGATTTGCGAAAGCTATTATGTAAATTGAATGAATGTAGTTTTGCTATGCATCAGTGGGCTGGCACATTGTATTTTAAACGTTAAGTAATGTGATGATTGCTATGTATTAGTTTCCTGCGATTTCACCCCCTAAAACATGCAACGATTTCGTCGATATATAAAAACCCAATTTATTCGTTAAACTTTATCAAACGATAAGCGTATACAAACATGAAGCTACCTCTACTACTAGTAAGTTAATTCAAACAAAAATATTATTAAGTATTAATTTATCATTTCTGATTTATTAGGTTATCGTTGCATTAATATTAAACGAAGCATCATCGACGTTTTTCACGCATCGAGAACAGAAACGTGCCAAACATTGGCTGAATAACATATTTGGAGATTGGTTCCGGTATGCACCGGGTTACGGCGACGTTGCGCCGAAACACAGCGGTAAATGGTTTGGAAGCGGTTCTAAGCATTCAAAGCATCACCACCAGCATGGCCATGAAGACTATGATGACTACGATGATTATGAAGGAGGTCATCATCATCATCATCATCATAATAGTCATAAGAATAAGCATCACCATCCCAACTACATTCCAGTGCCAGTTTACTATCCACATCATCAAGTGAATTCATATCATCATGGTGGATACCTTCCTCCGCTTCAATATAATCTAAACTACGATTACTCTTCGCCATACTTACATGTGATTTAATCTTATCCCCATGTGGATGATTCATTTTTTCTAGTTCCAGTATGCATGTTGATATATTCTCATTGATCACCTGCGATAAATGATACAATGATTATTTTTTTAATAATAACACATAATAATATATGCTGCTTTTATTATTCATCACTCACTTTTAGTGATTTTGATATTGTGCGTAGCTTATCTTCGGTGTTCGCCATTCTATATCGTTTGTTGATCTATAAAAGTGGATACGGGTTTGTCGCCGCCTTGTCCCAAAAGTCATCCGAAGATTCATAAATATCGATTGTCCTGTTTTTCTGATCATATGCACTGATAATGCGCTACCTGATTGCTCATCGCTATAAAATCCATTGCTCATTAATAAATATTATTGCTTTTTATTAAATTAATTCATAAAATTTGCTTAATTTATAAATTAATTAATGAATTGTTGAATGTTTAAATTTTTAAAAATTAAAAATGTATATTTTTTTTAAATTTTTAATTTATATGGTATAAAATTGATATTAATGTAAATGTTAATTGATAAAATAAATAGTTTCATTTAAAAATCAAAGTTAAAACGAAATTTATTGAAGCGTAAAAAAGAACGCAGCTTTTCGAGTATCATATGACCGAATATTCATATTTTTACTAAAAAATAGGTGAAATACAATAATTAAGACACTAATTTTAGCGTGTTGATTATTTAAACAATAATGTCTATTTATATTAATGATAAACAAAAGGTTTTAAGTTAATATGACGACAAACATTTATTTTTTTAGATTAATACTCGTGCAAACCGTCAACCATCATTTCGTATAAATGGTATTACGCTCAATATGATGAAAAACACATTTTAATAGTGAAATTTAATTAAAATTAAACGTTACATACAATACAGTTACTTAAATAATCAACCAATGTGTACGTGAAGAGAAAAGAGCAAGTAAAAATCATACGAGCATGCTTCGCATTACAACCATAGGAACAAGAACTTTATTAAATAATGTTAGAAATCTTAAAATATTCAAGCAGTCAAGTAATTATAAATGTATAGCAAGCGTAAATTTAAGTAATATCAACATTCGACGTGCATTTTATAGTCAAGGTATGCGGTAATGCAGAAAAGTGAGGTTAGATTTGCATTGCGTGTGTGTTTGTGTATTTTGCAGATTTAAAACCGAAATCGCCGCTAGCAAACATAATAACTACTACGCAAAATGATGCACAACCGCATCAACCACCGCCACCGGATGAGCAAGAATCAAGAGAGAGCAGGGAGCAATCCTGGCGGCGAATGAAATACACGTTAATCGTTTTTGGAGTGTCATTTGCTTGCATCGGTATCTATTTGATAATCGAATTGGGTAAACCGCGTTTGAATGAAGACGGAAGGATCATCGAAGATCAGTACACGTCAATGCCATTAGTGAAACAATATTTTCTACGTACAATCAATGAACTAAATTACTACCGACAAGTAAGTTTATTACTTCGTTAACTCTTCAGTAATTTGATAACGATTTGTTTTAGTTGATTCGCGAGCCGAGTAGAGATAAATTGTTACCAGATATGATTAAACATCCATACTATGCGCCGCAGTACACACTAGTTTTAGAATTCACCGACGTTATCGTACATCCAGAATGGACTTACAATACCGGCTGGCGCTTCAAAAAGCGTCCCGGCTTAGATCACTTCTTGGAATCGCTAAGTGGTGTCTATGAGATTGTCGTCTACACAGCGGAGCAAGGTATGACCGTCTTCCCCATCATCGACGCACTCGATCCGAAAAACAACATTAACTACAAACTAGTACGCGATGCCACACTGTTCATCGACGGTAGGCACGTGAAAGATCTATCGAAACTCAATCGCAACCTTGAGCGTACTATCGTAGTCGATTGGGATAGTGATTCAACGAAATACCATCCCGATAACGTATTCCAAATACCACGCTGGAAAGGAAATGATGATGATTTGACACTCATCCATCTCGCCTCGTTCTTGTTAGCAATTTCGCAGAATCAGATCGATGATGTACGCGAGGTCGTCAAATACTACAATCAGTTTGACGATCCGTTGGGGGTATTCCGCGAGCGCCAGAAGCAGCTCATTGAAATGGCCGAATCGAAGGCGGACAGCGACACAAAACCACCGCCTCCGATACGAAAATGGACGCCAAGTTTCTTCAAGGCACGACAGTAGAACATACAGAATCATGTTTACAATTACATTCTTTCTTAGGGCGCAAAACTAGATGTGAACAAACTGCCGCCTTTTTTGATTTTGTTGAATTTTTTATTGTTTTTTGAAATAAAACCAATTTAACACAAACAGGCGAGTTTCAGATATCACATACCAACAACTGTTTGTTTTATGCCTTCCCAATCAGAAGAACAATATTAACTTCAAGTTTGTACTTAATTCCAGTTTGTTCATAGACTGGTACATGTGAAATATTTATCGAAATTAAATCGCAACCTCATGAGATGTCAATTCAACTAACCACTATCCTGATCAGGTCAGTTAATAATATCTTTCTCTTTAGCTTCATACATGAAACAGAATTTTAGACAGGATATTATTTGCAGTAAAGTAAGTAGCTAATCGAATACACAAAGATTTCAATCTCGGATGGACATATAAACTAAACAAGGTATAACGTGGAGTATTTCTTTTGAAAGAATTCTCTTCGTTTTTTCATACATTTCGTGGAGGTTCTGAAAAGTAAAGAGTCGTTTTAAAACGCAAAACATTAGCAAAATAAATGCATGGAAACTTATAGTCTGCCTTGGAAAAACAACAATATCAATTTGACACTCATCCGTCTTGTCTTATTTCGGTCTTGCAAAGTCTTTAAATATTGCAATTACTTCTTGTTTTCTCGATTTTGTTTAGGGGCATAAATTCGAAAGACAATGATAATGATTTGAAACTCAACTGCCTTGTCTTGTTTCTTGTTTATACTTGGCAAAGTCTTCAAATACTGCAATTATTTCTTGTTTTCTTGATTTTGTTGTAAGAAAAATGGAAAATTTGTTAAATAATATATACGAATTTATAGTCTGTTCAGCATATGAAATGCATTAGAAAGACAATGATAACAATTTGAGACACATCCGTCTTTTCTTGCTTTGTTCTTGCAGAATCTTTATAAAGTCTGCATATACACTGCAATTACTTAATATTTTCTTGATTTTGTTTAAATAAACACAAAGAAAAATGGAAAAAACTTAAAAATCTTTTAAAAACTCAAACAATAAATACACACCAACTTACAGACCGTTTCCGGATATAATTGGAAAGATACCTATCGTCTTTTGCCTTGTTCTTGTAGAAATCTTCAAATACTGCAATCGCTTCAGGTTTTCTTGCTTTTTCTTTGTTGAGATAAATTTAAATTAAATACACAAACAGTTTTTTTGTAGATTTTTTTATTTTTAAGATGTGATGCTTTTTTATACAGCGCAGTTACATAGTAACAACTGTTTTTTGTTTTCTGCTTTCTTGTATTTTTATATTTTTATAATTTCCGATTTTCTCTTGTATGTTTTTTTTATTTTGTTGGAATTTTTATCATCATTGTTTAAATTTATTTCTACTCAACACTTACAACTAAAAATATATACTACAATCTAGTATTTTTTCAAATGTGCTGTGAAATGATATTTTATTTATTTTTTTTATTTAGTATATCATTTGTTTTTTTTTTATTTTATTAATATTGTACAGTCGAATTTTTCATATATTTTAATAATAATAATTCTAGGCTCGAATGTTTTTTGTTTTTAAATATATTTATATATAAATTGGTATAAATCTGAGTGATTTTTTTGTTTTTATCATTTTTGAGAAAAAGTAGAAGTCAATTTAAAAACTTTATCAAATGAATAACTTAAAATTACAATTAATTTGATTGAAAAATGGAATTAATTGCAATTTTATCAATAATAAAATTGTGCTGTGGAAATGAAACCGTCCTTTATCATCGATTTTTATTTTAATTAATTGCGTTTCGCATTTGTTTTTTTTTTTAATATTCATATATGTATATATAATATATAATTAATAATGAGCGTTTTATCTACAATTTTGTTTTTTTTAATAATAATATTAATAATAAAACAAAACACAATTAACATTTCATTAAATAATTAACAAACGAATATAATAAATTAATTTAATTACATAAATATATATTTTAGCTTTTTTTCTTCATCTTCATTAATCATCAATAAATGCATTTCTTAATTGTGTTTTTTTAATAATAAACTTTTTCTTTCATTTATAATAATATCAATAGGCAAGATCATAAATATTTGGCTATGAAAAGTTAGAATTTTTTTTATGTTTTTTTTCTTTAAATATTTTCGAATTAAAATCACGCACACGCAAAATTTTCACTCGCTAGCACCCACGATACGATAATTTCTCTTTCAAGTTTTTTTCTTCATTAACAACTAATTGTACTATAAAAACAAATCACTAAAAAATCAAAAATTTCCACGAACAAAATAATATATATATATGTATATGGAAATCAATCGAACACATAAAAATTATAGTTAATGGCGTTTTTTTTATAACTAAACAAAAGTTGCATCATTTTGTGCACGATATACGACTTATTTTTTTGTTTCATCATAATAATATAAAACATGTACCATACTTTTAATTAGACGCACGCATTCATCAATATTACTATCAATATCAATGTACTTTCATTATCATTGCTCTTCTGTTTGTTTTACAGTTTATAGTGTTTCTTTTGTTAAATTTGAGCATAATACCAATTTTTTTGTTTATTTTTTTGGTTTTGTTTTTAATTAAATACATATCATATTCTTCTGTCTCTCACTAACTAAACATCTAGTAATTTTACGTTTTATGTACTTGTTTTTTTTTTGTTTTTTTTTTTCATTTAAATTTAAATATACGCAACAGCCTGGTGAGTTGGTCGCGACTTGGGCCGCGCGCTAAAGCGTTAGAATTTATTAGTTTTTTTGTTTTGTTTGTTTTTTTTAAATATATATAAGTAATAATAAAATTAAGCTTAATAAAATCACTGCGAGCACTTGCATCGAACAACTTCACATTCGTTTACATATTTATTATACAAATGTGATTTTAATAAATGCATATTATTATATATCATTTGAAATATTGCGAAAATGTGTTACAATTACAATTTATACATCATTTTGGAAATCGTTCGATTTACAGTAGAATAGACTCGCAGCGTTTCGTATGTTGTGTGAGTTTGTGTGTGAGTTAACCAACGCAATTCAGTAAGTAAATATTCGCTAACGTAAGAATTAACTTATAAATTTATAACACAGACGATTTTCTTCAAAGTTAACTCACAAATTACACAAAGCACGCTCGATAACTGAAATATCCATCAATGAAGTTGTTGTTGTTTTGTTTGTAATTGAATTGACTTGATTTTTTTGTTAATTAATTAATTTAATAAATGAATAATGATTTATCATCGTTTTATAATAAAGGCACCGTGAATGTTTACAACATAAAGCGGTTGTAAGAAGATCATATTTTCAACATATTGCTTCTCAGGTATCATAATTAATAATTAAGATAATCGATCGGTGATGATTTAGAAGAAGATAAACAAACAATTAATGTAACAACAACTGATGCAAATGATGTGTGTGTGTGTGTTGGGGTGCTTTGTGTAATTTTCATCATGTATGGTTTTGTTATATTTATAAAAATAACGGAACTTAATCAAAATCAGTACAATATTTCGTATTGAGCCTCATTTTGCTTAAATACTACTAATATTAAGTGTATAGAATAAGAATGTGTTTATTTTTTTTAATATATTACTTAAAATTATTTATCCATCATGTTTCCTTAGTAAAATCGCAAGTCTGTGTTGGAGTTTTGGTTCTTAAAAAAATTTTTGTGTTAATTTAGAACATGTTTCCATCACACTAATTAAAAAATTGTTTTTTGTTTTTTTTTTGTTTTTAGATGCTTGTTCTTCAGATTTATACAGCGCACTTTTCTATAATCTTGCTCTGCTGGAGTTGTTGGTGGTTGCTGGTGGTGTGGAGGAATATAGTGTAGTAGTAATAATAATAATCAACAGGCACTCTCAAGTTCTAGTTCATGGCTGCGACGGCGTTTCGCTTGCCGCTTGCGAAACTCATTAAACTCCTCCTTCATCGCCTGCACGCGCGCATCGATATTATCATATCGTATGCTCCGCAAAGTGCCGCCATAGCCCTTCCGAAACGTGTTGGTCGGCGTTTGATCGACGACGAGATCGATATCGCGCGGCCCGGTCGGCGTGCTGGGCGTCGGCGTCGGTGTCGACGGATCGAATTCGTAGTGCCCATCCACGCTGCCGACATCGACCGCTTTGTGTTCGGATGTGGATGGCGACGACGACACCAGTTCGAGCCAGTGGCCGATAAGGGGTGGCGGTGGCGGTGGGAGGGTGGTGGATGGTGGTGGAGGCGGCGGGCGATACGGCGGCAATCGCCACTCGTTGAACGTACTGCCACTCTGCGAGCTTTGATTCTGCTGCGACGTGTTCTTGCTGCCGAAGCCGCTCGAACTCGATCGGCTCTCCGGCGAACGATCGAGATGATCGGGCGAGCCCAGTTCGGGCGCGCTGCGTGCGATACGCGCATGGCGTGGTAGTAAGCGGGCACGCGAACGACTGTACCCTTGCGGAAGACGTATCCGCGGACTGCAATCACGTATTGGATGCACTGGAATGAAGCCCTGCGACTCTTCGTGGATGGCACGCAGACTGGGCAACTCTTGCGAGTAGCGTTCGTGTACGGAGCGCAGCTGCACGAAGCCGGGTGGTGTTGGATAGGAGCGTTCCGCGCTGCTTGGATAGCGCACCGAACTCAAATCACTAAAATACGGCGTCCATGGCGTCAGGAGCAGCCCGGATGAGGCAGCCGGCGAGCTGGATTGTATTTGCTGATTGTAGATCGTCGGTATCGGTTTGAGGGGATACTGATGCGGTTGCAGTTGCTGCTGTTGTGGTTGATGTTGTTGCTGCGGATGTGGTATCGCAACGCCACCCAGTATACGTGCGCTCTGTCCCGATGCGTCCGAGCGTAGGCTCAGCTCGCTAGGATAGCCGATGAGCGGTTTGCGCCAGGACGCGCGATTTTGGTAGGCGCGTCGCGTCAGAAAACCGCCATCGTCGCTACTCGATATGTTCGATAGACTATCGGCGCGTCGAATCGACGAATCGGCAAGGACAAAACGGCCGTCCGCCGTACGTGAGATGCGTCCTAATGATTTCGCTGCTGTTTGTATTGTTGTTGTTTGTATATAATAATCCGAATGCCAACTAAGACTAGTACTACTTCCTGAACGACAACGATCCTTAGGCCATATCCAATTTGCAATAAATGTGAGTACCTTTAGACCTGGTATTCGGCCTTTTCTAAGTCTAAAAAACATCAAATCATCGATTAATTCATATTGTAGCGATTGGGTGATAAGCAAAACAAAAAAACAGCAAACAACACAATACAACAATCCAAACAATCATCATGCGCTTTATGATTAATTCTTTTTTTCTCCTATACTTTTGATTGCACAATCGAATATAATATACAGTGCGTTTCATTCAAAAGAAATATTTTTAGTATCGTTTAAATATTAAATTTTGCATGGAATTCTTTGTGCATCGGGTACATTTTCTTCTTTAATTTTTCTTTGATGTTTTGACATTTTCCATCAAGTTTATTTAATAAAATTCATCATAATTGCATGAAAACCTGAGAAAAACTTTGTTCTACTCCTATTTTCGAACAATTTTGATGAAAAACTTAGATGGAAAATGTTTAGAAAACCAAAGAAAATCTTCATGCAAAAAAAAATCTCCATCCAAAATTTAATGACCAAGTCACTGAAAATATTTCCTATGTATACCTTTGTATGAAACACACTGTGTATATATATTTATATATAATATAAACAACACGTTATGAAAGCGATAGCAAAACTAATTGTTTGAAGCATGCTTTAATATGATTACTATTTATGCAAGGCAGCAAAGCGTGCGCGCGTTGTTTTTTTTCTCAAACGTTTATTCAATTTTTACTCGCTTTCAAAAAACCAAAAAAGAAAAAAATGATTTCTTTCACTTATTTATATAGATTATCAAAAAAAGGTATAAAGTAAAGAAAAAATGGACTAATACATGTGTGTGTGATAAGTGCGAAACAGAAGAAGTGGTCTCAGCGCATCCCTTCACCTTTTTTCCTCCTGTTCCACGCGAGCGGGCGGGCAATAAGACATTGTTGGGATCAGAGACTGAGTTAAAAATAGACAATGTGTCAATTCAACTTTTTTTCTTAAATATTAGATAATAATCACATCATACAACAAATTACATTTATTATTGCTATTATATATCGACTGTTAATCATTTATTTATTAGGAAAATGTATGTAATTTGTTATCGATGTGATTAATTGTAAGAATGTTTATATAGGTTAATAAAAATCAAATAAAATCAAATAAATTAGTTATATGAAATCAAAAAATAGTAATCAAAATCATAGATCATAAATAAAATAATAATTTGTTTGAAACAATGTATAAGATGTAGTTTTTAATTGATCCTACAGATCAAAAAACCAAAAAACTCATTCCAGGAACAAATGAAGCACACACTCAATTATACAAAAAAACAAATTAAATAGGATACTGCTTTTTTTTGATAAAAAAATAATAAAATGATTATTATTACGTTCAGTGTGGTGTGGTAGTATGGCTTGACTTCAATTTCCCAGCAGAACAGCTTCCATTATATTATTGTAGAAGAGATCAAAGAAAAATAGTACGTGGGTAGATAAAAGAATCTAATCATCTAATAATAATTAGTTAGTTGATGTGGGAGTAAAGTCATAGACAAAATTAATTTATCATCGGCAACAACAACAAATTAATTACAACCACCTGAACGTAATAATACATGAACGTTATTTACCGAAAAACTTGTTTTTTTCAGATATAATTGAGAAATCATAACAACAAACAAAATATATATATAATAGTTAATAAGATCATACGCTCTCTTTCTCTATTCAAATAATATATATAATATATATAGAATAAACAAGAATATCTAAGATATAATATGCAAGAGAGAATCCACCGGAAATGCGACCATTAAAACTAACGCATATCAAAAATGGTTTTTGTCGATTTTCTTATTATAAATATAATATGAGAATAATAAAACAAAATGACGAAATAAGGGAAAAAAATCAATGCAGAATTAATGAGCTGCGCATTCTAACAACAATAACAGAATAAATAAAGAAAAAAACAAGTAGTAAATGGAGGGAAATTAAAAATATTGCATTTTTAGCCAAAATCAATTCCAATTTTCATTCTAAATCAACGATAATATGTAAGACGTCCATCAGATCATGAAAAGACAACGTTTCTACTAAGAGTTTGCAAATTTAAATAATAAGTTCGTGGTTAATAACTACTAATTATGTTAACGGGAATTGTAAATGTAATTCCTTTAAGATATAGTGCAACATAATAATATATTTTTTATCGCAATCCAAACGTAAGTAGACTTATATCACTTTTAAAGCAATCGTCTCAGGTAATATTAGAAGTGATTAGCCAAAATGCAATGCAATCTAATAAATTAAATGGAGGAAAATTAAAAATATTGCATTTTTAGCCAAAATCAATTCCAATTTGCATTCTAAATCAACAACAACATGTAAGTACTCTATAGCGACGTCCATCAGATCATGAAAAGACAACGTAAGTAGGTGAGAGACGTTAATTTTGAAAGTGGCTCAAATTTTTGCCAGTTCATAATTACTAATTATTTTAATAGAAATTGTAAATTTAACTGCATTTGATCACTTTCAAAATAAACGGCTCAAATAATAATATTAGAAGTGATTAGCTAAAATGCAATGCAATCTAATATAAATTAATCCAAATATATGTACCATTATTATTCGTTTTTAGAAATTAGTTAGTTTATATATTTAGAAATAAGGACGCAAATTTTGATTTCAAAATTGATTTTTGGTATATATATGTTTTTATAAAATATTGGTCGCAGTGTCAAGCGGATCCGCGCTCAATTGACAACGCTTACGGTTTGTGTCAACGCTTGTCCCAGGAATAATAAATACGCTCTCGTAATCTCGATAGGACTCTGATTCAACCGTCCTACAAGAATGATGAAACAAAAAATCAACAAATTTGTTACATCATCGAATAATACCTCATCATCAAAAAAGAAAATGAATAATAATTAAGTATAAATAAATAAATAAAAATGAAAATCATATTAAATTAATACAAAAAATTATTAGTAAAACGAAATAATCGCAATAATAATAATAAAATTATAATCATAATAATAATAACAATATAATCATCATTATTGATAACTTACTTTTTCAAAGGCACTTGACTATCCGATGCATTTCCTCCACCATTACGGGAGTCTGTTATACGACAAGCCACCATATTGTATGCTGAAAAATAATAATATTATTCGATTGATTGATTTTTTCTCTATGTATGTATGTATGTATGGATGTGTGAGTTATTCAATTTTTCGACTATACAATGTGTGTATGTGTGAAATACAACAACAAAAAAAATGGCAAACCTTTTTCCTGTTTCCGTCGTTTACGTTTATTACATATTTTCACAGCGCATACAGAAAGTATGATAGCGACGATGAAAAACAATATACCACCAACAACACCAGCCGTAATTGCTTTATGTTTAACACGTGCTGGTACCGGAAATTTTACCTCTTCGCTACTCTCATAGCTCTTTAATGAATTTGCTAGCACACGAAAATAGTATGTACGGCCGCCAACTAAATTTTTTACTGCAACAGAAAACCGATTAAATAGATTAGTTTCGAAACATTGTCATCAATCCACCAAAATAAATGCAGTGCTTCATTCCTCCTTTCCTCTCTCTATCTCGATCTAGGTACAGTAAATCCTGTGTATGTTGGATGAGTTGATTCTTTAGAAAATTGTCTAACTTATTCAGGGTTCAAATATTTTTGTTAATTTTTTATCATTTTAGACGTGACATCAAATATACACAAAATAAGGTATTAATACGTTTGACTGGTTTGACTTTACGATAATATAGACCTAGTTTAACCCAAATGCCCCATATTAGGGATTAGGGATTAACGAAGAAATACACAAATCGAACCAATTTTCACTACAAATCCACCATTTCTCCTACTCTACACAAGAGTTGTTCATAAATGAGTAATAAAACCAATCTTAGACTTAATTTTTCTCGTCCAACTTGAAGGTAGATAGGTTTCCAAGTCAGTGTAATAATATAAATCGTTTTTAGAGAAATTGTACAAGTTGACAGGTTTCCAACTTCACACTGGTTTTACTGTATGACAATTTTCATAAATCAGATCATGACCGCGAATAATTAAAAAATATTAATTTTCGCAAACCTCATGAAAATTATATACTTTTCGTGATCGCATCGTGATCGTGAATAAAATTTGGTCATCTGCCCCCATTCAATTGAGTGAATTCAGAAAAAAGTGACAATAAGAAAGATAACCGATGCGTATAAATATTATATTATTAAAAACATTTGTGTTTGAAAGAGAGCTTATATCGTCGTACAATATTTTGCTTAAAATATTGTCGAACCGAAAAAAATATACTATGGACTAGTATATATGTGATAAAATTTATCGAGCAGAAACACTGCATTTTTATAGTGTAAATGAGAGTTTTTCCATCACAGCAGAAAAGCAAACTATATATATATTGTTGTTGGAAAGTTTATCGTATATAAACAATTGTGTGCATTATTTATTACCCAAATAATTTGTTTCTTCCGGTCGTATCGAATTCTTATTTAAATTTTTCCATGGACCATCTGTACGATATTTTATTGTATAATATTGTATAAGATTGGCGCGTTCGAGTGGCGGCTGCCAACTTATCATAAAGCCATTTGCTATTTCAGTTACTGTTAGATTACGTGGAACACCAGGTTTAGGACCTAAAACGTCATTACAGAAAAAAAGAATAACAAAATGATAATTCATTAACAAAAATACAAAAACAAACAAACAACAATAGATTAGAGACAATTAAAACAACACTCGGCAAGTTGAAAATGAAAATTATAAATTAGTTCAATTATAAGACTTCTATTCAGCACAGAATACAAAAAAAAATAAGCAAAATGGTATTAATTAATTAAGAAAGTAAATATGAATAATATACCAACACCCCAGCAATTGATAACAAAATTCAAAAATACCTTTTGGTTTGAGGACTGGCGGTACGTAAACGGCGCCCGTCGAGTCCGTAGGCAAAATAATTATACTATAATCTAAGACATCTGCAAACAAAAAGAGAACGGAACAAAAAAAACAAAACGAAATAAAAAATTTGATAAATAAAACACATTAGAAATAATAATAATAATAATCATAAGAATAATAACATAAAATGATAAATTCGTATAGAAAGCATTCTGTACTGAATTGAAGCACCACAAGTTATTAATCGCATGCTAATTTCATTTATATTGTATATATAGGTAGATATTCTTTACGGGTGGAGGGAAAGAATAAACGCTCATTTCTTCTTACCAGTATCAAGACTAGGATTCATGAAAGGTGTAGGTGTTACTTGAACTTTATAAGGTAATCCCACTTCTTATCCAAGCGTTAGCATAAATTAATTCAAAATAATAATTATCATTAATTAATTAATACTGTACGATTACACATTTTACGGCAACAACATTTCGTTAAGGCTATATGTCTCTTACTGTATAAAAATGAAAAAAAAACAAATTTAAATTTTTAATCTAATTAACATGTGAAAATACCAAACAATAAGCTACTCTCAAACAAATTAAAAATTAATAGACCCGCCTCGTGGAAGATGTGTGTGTACTAAATATAATAGTTGTCATCTCTACAGCATAGTGCACGTTATAAAAAGAAATTTTTTTAAAGAGAAATTAGTATCTATCTATTATATACAGTGGTACCTCGGTTAAAGAACTTACTTCCCTCCAATATTTCGTGCGTTAATTAAATTTGAGAATAAAAACATCCTCTTAGTCTAGTGCAACGATCTTCAAACTGTACTGACTTGCGGAACTCTTAGAACTAAAACATTTTGTTTCAGGGAATCTTATCCCATTCCAAGCAAATCAGCTAAGTATAGGACATTACATCGCGATCACAAATAACACAATTAAAGATAATTTCTTGAATTTTATGTGAAAAGAGAAAGGTTTCCGGGTTATAAATGCTTTCAAATTTTGATTTTGATTCATAAGACCTCATCGGAATGGGTTTATAGAATCTTGAGGTTCCGCAGAACACAGTTTGAAAAATGCTGCTCTAGTGCAACGATAAGCAACCCCCGACCCGCCTTTTGTGCTATTTTCGAGTAAATTTTGACTCGCGAGTAAATTTAGATCCTCACTTTGGCCCGCATCATGAAAATGTTTGCCCTCCTTTGGTCTAAAAGCATAAATATTCATTATACTTAGGTTGCTTAAGCCAGTGGAAGAAGAGTTTGTTCGTTAACCGAAAACTTTGTTCATTAACCGAGGTATCACTGCATGTATTGAATGTGCAGATAATAGAATGAGACATAAAACCTTAGATAAATTGCGGATTAAAAATCACCTACCTAAAGTCCGTACTGTAATCACTTTACTCATCATTCCATCGCCGAGCGTATTCTTGCCAATCACTTGAAACTCATAGGTGGTACCAGGCGCCAATCGATTGATTGTCACCTGAGTGCTACCCGATGGTGTTACCGGTATCGTCGACCATTCGCTGACGCCCGCTTCCCTATACCAGATCGTGTACTCCTGCTTATAATCGGGACCGCCGCTATAGCCCGGCATCCAACTCAGCGTAACGGCAAATTCGCTCGCCGTTCCCGTCAAATTGTACGGTGCATGCGGCTTCGTACCTTCAACGACCAGCTGCGTAGCGGTGACAATCGTAGCGACCTCGTTCGATGCCACGCATTGATAGAAACCGAAATCGGAACGCCGCAACGATTCGATCGTGATATTGCCGCCGGTGACGCGGACGCGATTCTTCTGCAGCGGTGTACCATCGCGCCGTTGCCATTGTATGTTCGGCTTTTGCGTGCCCTCCGCCTCCTGGGCGTCGCAGTGCATCTCAACCGTTTCGCCTACCTTGCGCTGATACATCGGTTCCGGTTCGATCGTGAAGACGGGCGGCTTGCGAACGAGCACTTCCATCGGGCCCGAAGAGCCCTGCGTTCCTTGCGCATTGTACGGCGTGCACGTATACCGGCCCTGATGGTTCTGATTGACGCGCGTGAATAGTAGCGAACCGTTATTCATGATAACAATATCTTTCGTCTGATACGGTTCCAATAAGCGTTTGTCTTTGGTCCACGTTACGTATTGTAGAGGAGGATTCGCTTTAATGTAACATTGTACGACGCCTGCTAAACGAAATGGGAGATATTGTACAGTTGGTGTGAATGTTACTTTTGCTGGATCTACAACATAATAACACAATTTAATTAATTTCATTCAGAGATTAGTCGTTTGATTAACACATTTTGTTTACTACATTTCTATGCAAAATTCAGCTGGCGAATTGAATACGATTTTATCGCGCATATCTTCCCTTTTGAATTTAAGTAAAATATAGTCTCCTATCCTATATATTATTGTACATAGTAGTAGATACAACGCCAACGAACGAACGACAAACGTCAGACGTCTGATTCGAAAAACATTATCAGTTTCGCATCAATCACCAAACGAATTTATTTACTCGTACTTTATTTCTACAACGCAATGTAATGTAAGAGAGGAAGAAAAAAAAACGACTACTCGTTGTAGTTAATTTAAAAATGTCATATAATCAACAGTTTTAACTATGTATAGGTCCTTTGAACTGAACTGTCTGAAACTTTCAGGTTCGAATATTGTGAGAAACTAATATATTTTAAGTTTTACAATTGCCCTGATATTCAGCCCTCTTTGACCAGCAAAGTGTATATGACTATAAGAATGCCTTCCTAAAGAACATCGTGTTAACTGAATCAACGTTAGAAGAGAAAGAAACAACACATGAAAATTGGGGATGTATTATGAGTTAGTTAAAGGGAATTCTTTTCGTCTACTAAAATTGTTCTAACCAGAGTAGCCTAAAATTCGTCAAGAATAGTTTTAATTACAAGTTTGTGACAAAAATCAAAATAAATTTTTGATGGGAATTGACCCATTTGTTATAGTAGCGCGGTATCGTTATTACTGTATATAAATTCTAAGAGTAGAAAGTTTGCAATGTATGCAAAGCTGTGTACGTAGCAGACAATAAGTTGATAAACAATTCCAACTGAATTTTGTGTAGTAGTATATCTATAGATATATGTAGGGAAAGCTTATTAAATACGTACATTCAACGTTTAGATAAGCTGAAGCAGATTGCGGTTCACCAATGCCATTACTAACTTCGCATAGATATTGACCAGAATCATCAGCGCTAACTGGATTGACAACCAATGAACCGTCACGTCGTATTGTAACGCGCGTCTCGAGTGATGCCACCTCCTTCACTGGCGCACCTTCGCGAAACCATTTCACGGTAACGTTGCCGGGTAGCGCCTTCGCCTCGCAATTGAACTGCACTTTTTCACCTTCAAGCTTCGTTTGATTCGTCGGCGGCACCATAATCACCGCGCCGCCTGCGATAATCACGCGGACCGAATGCGATATTTGACCTTCACCATTCCTCGCAAGGCATGTGTAATCACCAATATCTTCATGCCGTATATTCGAGATACGTAACTCTGTACCATCGTTGAAAATACCTACGAAGAAATGATGATGTGATGTGTGTAATTATCTTACAATACTTGCTGGGTGGTCATAGTAATTTGGGGTTCACGGATTAGAGCTCCAAATGTGGGAAACAATAAACATCAAGTATATTTACCTATTGTAACTGATGGCTCTACAGGATTAGCATCCTTAAACCACAATATTTCCGGTGTGGGTGTACCTTCTGCCTGGCAATTGAGTATAATAGCATCGCCCAAATTGACATAGATAACATCATCCGGTGTGACGATGAAACGTGGCGGTGCATGTACGTCCAGATGAAACCAGGTGCCATTTTTGTGCGAGTTCGGGGACCGGTTGAGAAACACCACCTTACATTCATACCTAATTCGATACAATCACAATTATTACAATTATTCGATGGTTTACACGAATACCAATGGTGTGTACAACCTCCGGAATGTACTCAGGCTACACAAGTTATCCTATTTTTGTATTGTGTGATCGCGAAGTAAAGATTTTGAATTTTCTATTAAAAAATCAAAAATTCTTGACCAATTTCATATTTGTGGGACATGCAATCAAATTTTTGCCCAAATATTGCAAACAAAACTACAAAATTCCCATTCTTGTGCGATTGCGTCCAAT
>JARJDW010016752.1:0-19101 GCA_030264715.1 Adinopsis sp. GC000173 | reverse complement strand
GTTACTGACCTGTTACCATAGAAACATTAAATTTAAGCAAATTATTGGTTGATTTTTTTAAAAGCAACAATGATAATGAACAATTGATAATTTTAGTATTACGTAACAATATTCGGTTGGTTTAGTCAATAATAAAATGCATTTCAATTCGATTCTGCCCATTTGTTATAGAAAAGCAAAATCCAAGTCAATTATTGGTTAATTTTTAAAAGTAACGGTGATTTAATTGATCGGTTGCCATAGAAACGCAAGATTCAAATCAAACATTGGTCGATTTTTGAATTCCCAATAGCACAGGAACGGATTAATAATGTTTTAAAAACAAAGTGTTGCTCAATTATTGAAATCTAGAATATTTAATGAAAATTTAAGATTAAAAATGAATAAATTGAGAAAAAAATCAGGAGAGACAAGAAAGAAAAACGCAAAAAATGTATCAAATAAAAAATAAAATTTATTCGAGTAGGTAATTGATTTGTTTTCACAGAGAATAGAAATATTTAAGCTATTAATCAATATTTTTGATATCTATATGATGAGATGCAGGGCCTAATTTAGGGCAAGGCAGGCAAGGCACCTGCTCAAGGCCCGAGACAAATTGAGTCCCGTAACCGCCTCCAAATATTGCTTTATCTAATATTAATACAGTTAAAAAATCAGAATCAAAATTTGGAAAGGGGCCCATAAGTACAATTCTGCATTGGGCCCGCGAAGGTCTAAATTAGGTCCTGACTGCATATAAGAAAGAAGAACGACAATAATTATGGTGGAGTTCTTATACATTTTGTTTTTTCGTGAATCAAAATCTAAGAATCATGATTTTTCTATCTATTTTCTTATTGTAATTTAATACTTATTCTATTTGAACTTGAACCTCGCAAAAGCTAAAATAATCTCCATTAAAGCATATCGTGCAAGCAATCATATTCCTAAATATTTTTTAGTATTTTGAAGCTTGATTAATTGTATAATTCTTTACAGGAAAAATTTTTGAGAGGAAAAGGATCTCCATGTCTTAATCAATGTGATATACACGTTCTATGTGGCACAATTAAAGATTTTCTACGCTCTTTGCACGAACCACTCGTCACTTACAAATTATGGCCAGAATTTGTCAAATGTTTAGATGTTGGTAGTGAAAATATTACAGCAGCATTTTATCAAATCATCTCGCAATTGCCGCAACCAAACCGTGATACATTAGCTTTCATAATCGTCCATTTAAAGAAGTATGTATATTTTAAGATCATTTCATAATTATTTAATGATATATTGCGTTGTTTTGTTACTTTTAGGGTTGCAGAGGCAAAGGAATGTAAGATGCCTGTATCGAACTTATCAAAGGTTTTCGGGCCAACTATCGTTGGTTATTCATGCATTGACCCGAAACATGAAAATATGTTTAATGAAACTCGACTTCAAACTATGGTAAGTTAATAGAATTAAAAATGTTATATACAGTACCAAAAACATTATATGTATTATAATTTTGCAATTGAAACAATTTCACAATGAGGATACTACTTCGAGAATAAGTCTAAAATAGTTGACATCAAACAGAACATGCATGCAGAGGAAATATCATCTATATTTTTTAGTATCTCTTCGAAAT
Source organism: Adinopsis sp. GC000173 (assembly GCA_030264715.1). Taxonomy (NCBI): domain Eukaryota; kingdom Metazoa; phylum Arthropoda; class Insecta; order Coleoptera; family Staphylinidae; genus Adinopsis; species Adinopsis sp. GC000173. Next base: position 17,489 of record JARJDW010016752.1, on the reverse strand, counting down.
TCTCAAACATTAAATTTTTGAGGTGATCCTTTCTTCATTGTTTTAATCATTTCGTCATTTGAGAAGTACTTCGTTTATTTTACTTTTTAAGACAATTTTGATGAAAATCTTTAGGATGTTTGATGGAAAATACCGAAAATTAAACAAAAGGCGAAGAAAATTATAAAAAATTCGCCATGCAAAGAAAAGTTCCATCCATAATTTAATGCTTAAGAATTTCGTTGAAACTACTATAAAAGTATAGTTTACATTTTCTATGTATAACTTTGAATGAAATGCATTGTATAGGTTTTTTATGGTTTCATAAAATATTTTAGTATGTATTTATAATTTCAAAATTATACAATAACTCATTGAATGGTAATATTTTTGTAATTTTATAGGTGATGGAATATTTACTTAATTTGTCGAATGATTATTGGTCGTCTTTCCTTAATGTAAACATACAAACGCCTCGTTTACAACAAACTCCAAGCACGGATTCTTTGTTACGATCGGGTAATACTGGATTTAGTTTTACCCCACACCTAACAAGGTAAGAAACTGATTGTTGTAAATAAAAATAATGATGCAATTAATTGATTGTGATCAATTTTTAGGAGTGCTACAAAACGTAAGCAGAAATTTTTTGCCTCGCCCTTGGGTTAAGTAAGTATTGCAAATTTATAGAATTTATACATTATACTTAATAAGAAATGTGAGTATTTTTGATCATTCTTAATTTATATTGAATTTATTTACAATGGTAAATACTGATTTTTTGTAAAATAATTATTATTATATAAAATATCTATACTAAAAATATTTGTATTGTTGGTAAAGCGCAAATATTAATTTCTAAAATATTTACTTCTTTTTGAATACTGTTTTTTTAAATGTAAGTCAAATTGTGTAACTTTACTTTTATTTCTAATAACACAATAAAATTTTTGTTCACCCTTAATAATTTATTTATCTTCATTTTGTGGATGTGGTTTTTCATCCTTGGCGATAATAGTAATAATGGTATTAAAAATGAGTAAAGATAAAATGCCTCGAGTTTTTATTTGGTAATTCATTAAAAATCATATAAAAATCGCAAAAAATTAAAATTTATTATAAAACATAATGTGCAATGGTGTATTAAAGAACATATAATATAGATTACAATATTTCTTTTTTAATAATTTATCTAATATGTAATATAATCTAAAGAAGGCATTTTTATTTTAATAACATATTTCTTAATAGTCAATAACAAGAAAGGTGCTTATCCCTCTTGTCCAAAATCTTTCGTGAATTTCTCCAGTTTTTGCAAATCCTCTTCATTGACGGTTGGTTTGGACGTAGCTAATGATCTCAGCACATCTCTCTGAAAACAAATATTTATAAATATAATAAATGATATGATTGAGGCTGCATACTGTGAATCATCATAATTAAATTAAGTGTAATAAATTGCGCTTGGTAAGTGCATTCAATCACCACCAGAACGCACGGGTCTTTACAAGAATGCAAGGAATTATTACGGAATTTACAGAAACATTTAAGTACTTTCCACATTGCAGACGCTTTTAGAATATTTGTCGTAGTGCTTATTTTTTTCTATTTCAATAAAAAAAATGCAATTTCAAATCGCCTTTACTTCTTATAATAAAATCACTTTAGATATCATTTTTAAAATAACAAATCATCAATAGATAGATAGATGGATTAGGACATATCAAATTTCTTCAAATAATTGTGATTGATATACATTAATCAAACAAAGGCTTCGAAGAATATTAAAAAAAATTAAATTAGCCAAAGCCGAAAAATTAAATATAGTCAAGTAGATATTGCCATAATGCTTTTAAATTGGTTAATTTGGCAATTTTGCAATCTTTAACGAGAAGGGATTAAAATAAATGCTTCAAAGACTTGAAAATAAAGCTGGAAATGAATGAGCAATTAAAACAGAATCGTTTTCAATGAAATCGTTAATAGCTTCTTCTAAAGATTACTGATATATTTAGTATAATTTTTGGTTTTACACTTACCAAGCATTATTTATTTTGTAATAATTTAAATAGTATTATATAATATCTTACCATTGTGACTGGGGGTTCTAAAAGTTTATCACCATCAACCTCCATCCATGTCATTTCCATGGCACCATCTTCTCCCGGCGAACATGGTGTCAATAAATCATCAACCACCGTGTTGGGATCTTTCGGACTAGGCCCTGTAACTTTCTTAAAATGTGTCGCTGTTTGAACTTTTCGTACCGGTTGCATCAATGCATCGCGCACCACAATGCTTATATCAGCTCCAGAATATCTATAATAATAATTATAAAATTATTTTAAATATTGTGAATAATAAATTACATGTAATAAATTTACCCATCGGTTCTCTTTGCCAATTCCTTCAAATCGTCCTCAGTTAACTGTGTTGGTGTATTACCTAAATGCAGTTTGAACATCGTAAGACGAGCATGTTCCTCAGGTAGGGGTATATAAATTCGCTTCTCAAAACGTCGACGAATCGCAGCGTCGAGTACCCAGGGTATATTTGTAGCTCCGAGTACTAGAATGCCATCCATATCATTACCAACGCCTTGCATTTGTACAAGAAATTCCGTTTTAATTCGTCGTGCAGATTCAGATTCGTTTTCAGATCTTGATGAACAAAGCGAATCCACTTCATCAATGAAGATTATGCTTGGTTTGTGAGAACGTGCTAGATCGAACAAATTTCGTACTAATTTCTCAGATTCTCCCAGCCATTTCGATACGAGATCGGATGAAGAAACCGAGAAAAATGTTGAATTGTTCGCTTCGGTTGCAACGGCCTTCGCCAAATATGATTTACCAGTTCCAGGTGGCTAAAGTAATCATGCAATGATAAAATTGTTTTATCATTAATGACTATAACTTACGCCAAATAATAATATTCCTTTCCATGGGATTCTTTTGCCAGTAAACAAATGCGGGAATTTAATTGGTAAAATAACTGCTTCTTTAAGTGCTTCCTTTGCGGCATCTAAACCAGCCACATCGGACCATTTAACATGTGGTTTCTCAACAACAATTGCTCCTTCCAATTTGGTTTGCAATTTCTTCTTCTCCGGATCATCGCTATCACTATCACTGTCACTCTTTTTATCCTCTCTAAAACAAAAATTAAAAATCATTACTGCATTAACATTTAATAACACACGAATCAATTACTTTGAATCGCTTTCGCCATCCTTAATTGGTTTTTTCTTTCCCTTTTTTAAAGACGCTTTAATTTTCTCCGCTCGCTCAAGATATTGACAACATTTACTTCTAATACTCTCCTTTGCCTTTTCACCTTGAGCCTCATCTATAATTATAAGCAATTATTACCCAATTAATATAGAAGGAGCTAGAGTCAAGTTACATTTTATGGCATGAAGAAAGTATTCAACACCATGTTCGTAGAGACGTAAGGCTTCTTCATAATTTTTATTGCGATCTTCCTCGGTAGCTTTTGTCACCAATTCAATAGCTTTTTGTAATGTAGTACTTTGTGCCATAATTGATCTTGAATAATATTGCTAAAGTGATGTACAACAATTAATGACGCTAATTATACATATGAAGATTAACTTACATTATATTACTTACTAAATTATCCGTAAATTATAATAACATAAGGTAATACATTACAAATGAATATAAATAAAGATGATCACCCTTGAAATGTTTGATTAAAGAAAATACAAATAATAAATGTATTTTAAAATACACACTTTTACAAATAATGTAGCATTCGATTAACACATCATTTTTTGTAATTAAATTAAAAGATAACTACTGATATTAAATAAATTTATTATTGTGTTCTATAAAAAATGAGTTAGATGTATCACTGACATAAAAAAGAATTTGACAATTTTGACAAATTTAATTTCCTCCTCTTTGAAGACAACTTCATTTCATACATATTCACCGCAAATAATTATCTCGTTGCTAATTAGGCAAAGTAAAAATAGTTTTCTCTTCATTAATAGCACAATAATATTGTTCCCTTAGAAAAAATGCGTAAATTTACACGAAAATCAAGAAAATATTTGCAATCGGCAAAGTGTAACGTCATTTCTAGTGCATTCTAGTTTCAAATGCGTTTCATAGATTGGTATTAGTTAGTAACATTTTGAGCGAAACTTCAAAATAATTTGACATTTGATAAACAATGTAACAATAAAAACGAATATTTTTTATGATAGTTATAGGTAAAATCTAATAAAATAAACGTTACAAATTCATATGAAGTCTTGTGCAGTTTTAGGACATTTATACAATGAATCCGTTGTTCGATTTTTTTCAACGAAACCACGTATTAGCAAAAATCGAATTTGCTATTATCAATAAAACACATAATTTAACATTAGAAGATTGTGATTTACATAGCATACCAGAAACATTACTAACCTGTGAAGAATTGCGTCAACTCTTTCTCGCACGGAACAAGATTAAAATTGTACCGACTAATATTAATGGTCTGAAAAACTTACATACCTTAGCGATAGACTATAATAATTTAACCGAATTTCCCGAATCGATACGGGAATTAAATCAGTTGAAAATATTAAATATCAGCCACAATCCGATTCGTGACTTATCGATGAACATTGGCTATTTAATTAATTTAGAAACGTTATGGTGCAATGCCTGCTGTCTAACAGCACTTCCGGAGCAAGTGGGAAACTTGGAGAAATTGACTACTCTTGGAGCTAGAAACAATCAGATTAAGGAAGTTTGTGATGAAATTTGTAAATTATGTGATTTAGAGTAAGTACAGCATGCTTTCCTGCTATTGCATTCATTCATTTAACGCTAATGATTTTTTTTAGATGGTTAACGTTAGAAAATAATAAATTAAAGTCTTTACCGAGGGATATTCATAAACTCCAATCGTTAGTGCACTTGAATCTTAGCAAGAACAATTTTAATTCGATACCAGTGCAAATATGCAGATTGAAGAAGCTGAGATACTTTCTATTTCAAAACAACGAATTGTTCACTCTGAATTTGCATACGCTAAAGAAAATGAAACATATTCATAAAATCAATTTAATGTTTAATCCCATTTCAGCTCCGCCTGAAATTTTATTAGTAAGTATATTGGTTTTGGACTCATCCCTCGATTTACACGGTATATGATTCAAAGTTACGTAATAATATTGAGAAATATGAAACATGAAATAGATTATCTTGTAAACTTATGATCTTTCAGCTATAAAGAAAGAAAAATGTAAAATAGCGGATCTGTATAACCCTAATGTATATATTTATTTTTTGATTATGCCAACAAAGTTCTACACTTTGCAACTTAAATTATTTCGAATGAAATGGAATACGATTTTCCCATAACTCTATTGCAACTAAGGGTATATGCGTACGGAATTAATTGAACAGTGAGAGACTAGTTCAATAGTTTATTATTTATAATGAAAAAAGAATTTAATAATACTATGTTAAATCTGTATATAATGCGTTCGTTTGACTTTAGCGGGTCGCCTGCAGTTCTCTTTGTAGGCACACAGCGGGGCGCGCCGTCAAAGACAAACGAACATACAGAGGTTGCCTCACAGGGAGGGATGGATAATATTCACGTAGTATTATGTAATTTAAATATACTTACGAACAATATCTTTATTCTTTTGAAAATTTGCTAAAGAAAAATGATTAAATGTATACGGATTAATTTTTGTAACGTGGATCCAGAAATAATTTTATGTTGATATTATAAAACTACAACATTCACTACTTGAAAACGCCTGCAAATAAAAATATAGTTTATAAAGATTTTCCTTCTCATATTTCTACAATATTGCCCAATTTAGGAAAATATATGCAGAAGAATTCATTAAAAGCCGTATAAATTTGGGGAAGAGTATAATTACAGCGTTTAAAAAATCATAAAGGGAAACTCGACAAAGACTCAAAGAAATAAATTAAACTTATTAATCGCAAGAGGGACGGCTTGCCTTTGAATCAAAAATTTATTGTGGAATTTTTAATTTGACAGTAAATTGTTCATAGAATTACACGAAAGAAACCCGTAGTAAACGCATTTTAATCCATTTCTATTTCCCTCCAACATTAACAAAACTTCCTTGCGTTATTCCATCATTCAGAATGTTTCAAAGAGTATTAAAAAGGCAACAACAATCGAACTTTTAAATATTTCATTTTTTCCTTGGATTAATAAGTTTAATTTCAGATTATATTTTATAAATTGTAATTTAATGAGTTTATGCCATTAATGATTTGCATTTTTTTTAGAAACTCTCAAATGTTATTTATCCTGGTGCCGACTACGAACCACATGCACACGATCACCAATCAGATTCGGATTCAGATTCAAGTTCAGATATATGGGAAGACAGCATTGAAAGTTCCGAATTAGATTTTGAAAGTTCAGACAGTAGCAGTGACGAAGAAGATATTGCAGAATTTTTTCCAAAATTATCAAAATATTTGGTAGCATACTAACAACAACTAACAACCAACATCTTTTATCATTTCATTTATTTATTCAATCAAACAAATTTCACACGTTATTAATTAATTAAACACAACAAAACTACAAATTATATTAATTAATAATATTATTGATATAATAGTTTTCCATAAAAAAATTATTACCTTAAATTATATTAAGTTGATGTTATGAACGAAAACATTGTTTACGTAAAAAAATTACATAAATTTTAAATTAAACAGACTTCACTTCATCACTTCCATTATTATTTTCCAATAATAATGCTAAAATGACCGTATGCTGTCCACCACTTTTCACTGAAATTACTTTTCGATTTGTTAATGATTTGCTTTTGATTAAAGTTGGTTCAAAGCAGTCTTCTTCTTCGCCTGTTCCCAACTGTCCAACAGTTCCCATTCCCCAACCATACAGTTCCCCTGTAATAAATAAATGTCTTTGCTACTAAATCGCAACCAAAATGTAACGTTTTTATATTGAATGTTTAATATTCTCTGATGATAATAAACAATTCACTCCTACGTAGTAGAAACTACAGCATGTATTCAATTGTCGACACTTCTAATTTAATATTTAACCATTTTGTATTTCTTACCTTCGTCTGTGACTGCAAACGACGTTGCTGAACCGCAACCAATAGTTACAACTTTTTTATCTTTAAAAAATGGAATTTCAATTAGTTCAACTGCGTCGTCACAATCTTTTCCCAAGCCCAAGCGACCGTACTCCTTACGACCAATAGCAAATACTTTTCCTTCTTTTGTCAATGCAATTGTGTGGTGTTGAGCGCTTGAAATCGTTTTCCATTCATATTTTGAAAATTCTTTTCCCAATTTAGGCATATATTGCGGTTCCATATTAGATAAACCTGTAAAAATGATAGTATTAAACGAGATCTTCATTAGAATAATAAGCCCTGTTGGTGAAAATTGAATTGCATAAAAAATTCAGGCATACGTCATTTGCGTGGATTAATTAGTCAATGTTTAACGAGTCTAGGAATCTAGGCTATTGGAAATAAATTTTTATAACCATCATGTACCTGTTTCTTTTCTACCGAATTCACGTATCACAGCCGCTTTTCGCATGTGCCAGAAAGACAAGAAAAGGTACCGATCGCCCTAACGTCTCCTTCATACGGTTTGATTTGTGTTGCGCGCCTTAGCTCTATAGCTACCACATGTAGTATTTTTAATCTATAACATTTTTGCACCGCTTTTTTTATACTTTTAGGGTTCATTTTATACCAGTTGGGCGACACACAAATTACTCCGTATGAAAGGGCACCGACGTATGCTTGAGGTAAACATTTTATGCATATTCGTAAATAATTTCTCTCTATCTAACACGTCTTTAGCCTGTTAAATGAGAACAAGGATAAGCAAAACAAATGACACTTTAGATAAAAACGCAAACATAATAAGCTTATCAATCCAAAGATGAAGAAATCTCAAGTTTCGATAAACGTTCAGATAAGTTTCATTAAAATAAATATTAGTAGTTAAAGCAGAAATTAAATACGAAATGTGAAATTCAGCACGAATAATATCAATAAAACTAAATGCTGAGAATTTGTGTAAGAAAATGATCGAATACAAAATATTCCGTTAAAAGCCCTAAAAATTGAATGCGTCAACAAAGTTTGAAAACTCTGGTTTAGAATAAAAGCAATTTTTTATTTAAAATTGTCAAGTTTACGTTTTTATCCAAATTGTCAATAGTTGAATTCGCATCGCAGCAATTTATACGTACCGATCTGGTAATAATTATTTAATCCAAATACATATATGTCGGCTTTGTTTGCTACCTTCACAAAAGTAGCGTAAGTCCCAGCCCACACGTTTTCAATATTTATTTTTTGATTAGTTTTACAAGAAATTTTAGCCGGTATCAGTAATTTAGCTGAAAAAATAAACAATAGTTCTATTAGATAAAGTGCTTCAAATTTATGAGAAAAGGAAAAGAATGCTTACCTAACTGTCCTTTAGAAAACCCGTTTCTGGCGTTACGATTACTGCCTCTCGCTGTTGTCCTTCCAAGCTGTCCTTGTTCAGCACAACCACAAGTATAAACTTCACCAAATTTTGTCAAAAATACAAGATGATCAGCCCCCGATGCAATTTTAACAATATGATGATCAACCATAAATTGATATGGCAGTTTTTCGTTTCCATTAATTGTTAGCCCCATATTACCATGCGAATCCTAGAAACATTGATAATCGTTATTCAAATTCAAACTATTTTTAGGGTGAAAGCATGTTGAAAAATATTAATATTCATGACTTAATTTGAATAATAACTATTGTTGAATATGATGCATTCAATAATATATGTAATATCTGACGTCATGTACAGAAATACAATAATTGAAATGATTTTTATACATTTTATGTGATTTATTTTTTATGCGATTGAATTAATTACGTACTCTGAATGTGCCCCAAGCGAACGCTCTTCCATCCTCTAAGAGCGCCGCCGTATGCGAATCTCCTGCTGAGATCTGAATAACTTTTCCCGGTAAATCGACAAATCCAGGAAAATATTCGGCTTCTTCTTTTTCCAATATCCTTCCTAACGCACCTTCATCGTTACATCCAAATGTTAAAACCTAGAGTAAAAAATAAAGATTTACTTAAAATTATATTGGACTCAATCTTGCAATTTACTCAATGCAGTTATTCATACTTTGCCATCCTTTGTTAAACAAACAGTGTGCATGCCACCAGCGCATATATCGACGATTTCATAATCCATTTTTATCAACGCTGGTCTAGTTTTCTCAAGTATATCAGCGCCTAGCCCTAGCTGGCCGAAATCGCCCGTTCCTGTGACTAAAACCGACCCATTTACGTTATCGGTCGGAAACTGACCATCGTCCAATGTAACTAAAAATTCAAATACGGTTCACTAAACATATTCGCACATAACGCATATTTTAATAACATTACATTTTATTCGTTTTGCTTTAACTTCCCTAGTTGCATGATCCCGTCTTCGCTTAGTAGACATTGCGCTAAAAATGATCAGAAATGAAAACCTTAAGGCATGGTTAATATAGGTTAAACACTCACTTAAAATTGCACACACGTTAACAGCAAATTAAATAATTATTAATATAAATTTAATATATAAATTAATAATACTTTATGTTATATATATTTTAACACATAACAAACAATTACATCACATGAAGTGACTAAATTCTTAGCGGGAACTTGCCGAAGTGAAAGCAATTGGCGGTCAAGTCTAGTCAATACCAACATATAAAATGTAAAAACACTGCTCCTTATGCAACATAAAAATGATAAATTGCCGGTTTTTTTCATTTTTATATGTTGGTCAACCGCAATATTTGACATCTGCAATATTTGCGCCATATGTTAAAACCAGTATCATGGAATTAAAATTACTATTCGAGAATTTTGAATGAAAATTTACATATTATAAATAGATTTTATACAATTTTGATATAATATAATATTAGTTGTTCTGACAATAATGAATGAAATGTTGGAATTCATTTAATGAACTAAATAAATATATTATAAAATTGAATAGGTTAATCTATTCTAATTTGTAAATTAGATGTTCTTAATCAAATACGAGATTTTAATGTTGTTTAAACAAATAAAACTAAGCAAAATGTTATCTAAACTAATTGGTTAGTTTCAACTATTTTTGGAATAAAATTCTATTTTGCAAATAGCACACACAATAGGGTTTCGAAATTGCATGGCTTAGTTTTATTAATAAAACTACTTACTTACAGGAAAGCAGCTGAGTATACGACAGCCAATGTATACATTCCGTTGCGATTTTCATAATAAATTATGTTTATAATAGATTCAACTAATAGACTTAAAAACATTTTAGTTACTACACACTGACAATTTAGTAAAAAAAGACAAATTTTGAACAAGGAATTTAAGCGAAAAAAAATACCAAAAAGTTTTAACACGACACAATCATTTTCACTACATTGTCATTTGGAAGGAACTTTGTTAACTTGTTGATGTTTTTTTCAATTATTTTATTGATGAATCTGTCAACAGTTTCATTAGAAAACGTCAAACTCTATTCAAATCAATTTGATTAATTAATAATTCAATTATGACAGTGAAATAATTCGCGATATAAGGTAACTAGATTTATCATGTATTATTTGTTGTATTTTGTGGCAATGATTGTATCGGGAATAAAGATTAGACACTGGGCATTTGCTTTATTTGGACAGGCCCATAAAACTTAAATAAATAAATAAATAAACATGGTAACTAGATTATTAAGATGAAAATGTGATATACGATTATAAAAATGTAACTTAGTGGCAATCCATCTGAAAAGTACTAGCCGGATCTTCAGCTAAGCTTCAAGGATATAATGTCGAATGTGGGATACTTTGGGGTACAGTTTTATATATGAAACAAGCCATTTAACTGTGGGGCTATATTCCACGCAGCATGGTCTCGTCATCTAAATACCTCTTGTAAGAATGGATATGAAGATCATCATGAAGAATTCTCCTCACAGAACGATCGGAAAGTCCAAGGGCAGACGCATGTTTGCACGCAGAACGCCATGGTGATCGCACAATTGAAGCTCTCACGGCCTCAATGTTTTCACGTGATCTAATGGGCCGAGAGACTCCAGTTCGGTGTCTTGTCAGACTTGAGGTTTCTCTGAAGGTATTGACCCACGTAACAATTGATTTCCGGTCCGGGACAGGGGCCAACGGGGCTAAATTAAAGCGATTCCGAAAGGCGCGCTGGGTTGCGATCACAGAACATCCGCTCGAAAAGTAGGTCTCAACGGCAAAAGCACGCTCTTCACCATTCCAACGCATGATGGCGACCAAAGAGATGGCGACTAAACTGTGTCGGGACAAAACTTTATAGTCCCCCCTCTTGAACGAGACCACTAATGCTGGCGCACCCAACCTGTATGAGGAAGAAGATTATGCGGCATAACACCTTGCCAATGTAAGTACTTACATATAGTTGAAATTAGAAGCATTTTTAATAGGAAAGGAACAAAAGCACTCTAATTTGAAGAGAATATCAATCAATGTTACATTCATAGTCCAAAGTCAGTAGTCAGTTGTGTAAAAAATATAATATTGAAATAAATATCAAATTAAATCAAACAAATTTCGATATTCGCAGTAACATCTCAAGATTTTTGTAATATTTTATTTTACAACTTTCATTATATGTATACATGTTTGCAATGCGTTTATTTGATTTATAAATGTGATTAGGTGCTGTTTTTACTTTGTAGACTAGAGCTTCATTTACATTTTCTGAAAGAATACCTTGTATGCACCAGCTTAGAGATTGGTTTGTATAATAATTAAGATATCTATTCGATCATTTCGAGTTGAAAACGCACGGCACCGCATATTGCAAGAGTTTGAGTTGTTTTATCAAAAATTATTTATTTTTATTAAGTAATAAAAAATATGTATTGAAAATTCAATTTATTATGCATTATGACTTCTGAAAAAAATAATTTCTTGATTTATTTTTAAATATAGTAGTTTGTTGGAATTTGAGTATACTTTTAATAAGCTTTGTGAAACTGGCAGATGTTGATGATATATCGAAGTTCAGCATAATTCTTGAAATACAGTTTATCATCTACAAAAAAAGCTGGAATAATTTTAGTCAAAAAAGTAAATGAAAAATGCGCTCACATAATCAGATAGCAACTAGATAAAATGATTTTTAAGGACGTTTAAATGAATATTGAGGTGGAAATTAAATAGTTTCATTATATATCATTATATTTTATTATAATCAATAATAATAATAATGATTTATTATAAAATACTATAAAGAAGATAAAGTGGCTAATCTTTTCAGAAACCAAATATATCAAACTAGTAAAATATCAAGTTGCTGCACGCTGTAATAAACAGATTCTTTACAAACGACATCTGTTCTGCTGATGAAGTCATGGGAATCACCATAACGTAAAATAACACTGTCGCGAATTAATTTTTTATTTTATGGAATCTCGTAAGAGTAGAATTTTTTACTGCTTAATTGGATTACTCATTATACGAAGTAGTTTTATTCCATAAGATCCGGTGCAAAAAGTCATTTTTTACTTTTTTTTTGTAGAAAAATTAGTTGTTATCAATGATGACACTAAAAATTTATCAAAAATGTGATTTAAATTTACTATTACAACAGTTTTTCATAATGCATAAATTTTATGTATTGTGCTATATCGACTAATTGACATCTTAAATTTTGCGGAAGCGGTTTCATAAAATCAAATAATGCTAACGTGTGCATTTGTTAGGGATGTCATCACTTGGTATATCTTGGCTTAATCAGTTTGCTTATTAAAACATTTATCTATAAATTACTCTCCTGTTTATAATTAATCACATGATAACAACTAAATTGCGTTTGCAATGGTTAGCTAAAATTGGTGGGGAAAATATTGAAGTCCGCAACCGAAATGTAGCGAAATTAATTGTACGTACTATTCGACAACTTCCGGAAAATGTATACATATTTTGGTTGCGGACTTCAATGGTTTCCCCACCGATTTTTGCTGCCCATTGCAAACGTAAAAAGGTCTACACAGTATAAAAAGAGGATGAGCGGCAGTGCCCCCTTCATGAAAAAATATTTCAAGGCACATCTGTTTTTTTGTTGCTCAAAATTTCAGGAAAATAATTCAAAGTCTCTCATAATCGGCAAAATGCATTGTTTTATGTTTTATAACGCCATAGAGATGAATAAGTTTTACTTGATAGATTTTGTTCTGAATAAAATTCTTCCACTTTACAAGTCAAATTTATATTTAAATATGGTTAACCACGCGGTGGCAAACTTAATTCATATGATCTATAAATGTCACTTCCTATGAGGTTATACGATGTTGCGGTCAGTAGTTGTACGAATCATAAATGTTGTTGCTCTCGTACTTGTTAGTGTACCAGTAGTACGAAATACCCTTCTAAATTCCTGATTTCTATTCAGGTACTATAACTGTTTTAATTAATTAAATTGATTAATAACAATTACATATTCAAATAGTTATTGTTTATTTATCATGTATAAATATAGAGCAATATATAAATCTGTTTTGATTTAACAAAATATATTTGTACTAGATATAAAATACAAATAATAATAAAATTAAGAATGTGTATAACATAAAATTAAAAAAAATCATAATTAAAATTACAACAACGAAAAAAATGTAAGGCCTCATCAACTTTACCCTGAAGCTATTGCGTAAAACATCCGTTAGGTTAGACAATCCACAATTTATATTATTATCATTATCATCATCAATTAATACAAACACACAAAAAATTTATTATAAAAATATGGTTAGATTACATTCAAAATGGTCATTGTTGCAAAACATTATAAAATGCGTTTGTTTCAATGCACATTATTCACCAATGTGAATTGTTTATCGTATTTCGGAATCCCAACAATGCGTCGGAATCAAAACATTGCAATTCGATAAATGATTTCGTAAATAATAACATTTACAAAATACTTAAATGTAATTACAATTACATTACATTGTATTAAAAATCAAGCAGATTATAATAATTTAAAAAGTACGTCATTTAAAATTATAATTGCCTAGAATAAAATAATTAATAAATAAAGGTAATTAAATAATTATAAAAATTTCAAATAAAATACGATAATTAAATTAAAAGCATGTAAAATATTTACTTAAATATTGCTTAAACCTTACTGTCTCATTATTATCATAATAAATTAAAATTATAAACACATTTTATAATATTTTGTAGTAAAACTATCCTTTTTTTTCGAGTACGTTTTAGTTAAAACTTTAATATTAATAGTAGCTTTTTATTTACTTGCCAAGCAATAATCACAATTGTTGCCATTAGATGGACGGGAAGTTTGACCTGATATTGTAATTATTTTATCAAACCTTTTCGTCTGATTTCGGTTTGGTGTCTTCTTGCTTTTCTTCCTTTACTGGCAATTCCTTATTTGGTTCAGGAGCAGCAGCAGCAGCAGGTTCTTCCTTCTTGTCTGAGTTATTATCACCAGCCACCACATTTTCACCCTCCACATACGCTTCATTTAATTCGTAATATTCCACACCCTCCTCGTAGTACTCTTCATGATCTTCATGATGATCAAGATCGTGTTGATCAGCCACACCACCTTCACATGCAGCCACATTGCCATCTGCATTTCCATCTTTATCACCCTCCTTATTGTCTTCACCCTTATTATTCGATTTGTGATAGTATCTACCTCGATTTCCACCACCGCGACCACCTCTGAAAAATCTTCCTCTGCCTCTGGCGCGAAAATGACCACGTCCTCGGCTCATTCCAGCGTTATTCGCATTATCATAGCTTCTTGGACGTGGCGCACCTCTAGTGCCCTTCAATACGCACGTCGGGCCATTACTAAACGTATCATTCTCGTCTAGGGAGTAGTGCCGATCACCTGTATCGGTTTTCACTTCAATTTTAATATTTTTCGGCTTGCCTTCGTCCCATTCTCGTTTACTCAAAACAGCCTCTTTAGTCGTCAGCTTATTCTCAACATTCCTATGACTTTCATAGTACTTTCCTCCACCACGTCTGCTATCAGGGTGCTTTCCTCTGTAGTGATGTGGATGCGAATACTGTGTTTTATTGTAGTCCCTGTCCCTGATGGGATCTCTCAACAGATTGTTGACAGGATCAGGTGGCGGACCGTTGTGATGCTCATCCTCACGTCCCTTGTGTTCTCTCATGCGATTCAATTTTATGCGAAGATCTTCGATTTGCTTGCGAGGTGTTGTACGATGGTGGCTCATTTTTGAACGTTTAAAATAGTATTAAACTAAAATATTTTAACTTAATTAATATAACCGTCTGTTGGATATGATGGATATTCATTTTTACAGAAATAAATAATGAATGTTATAAATACCTTAAAGAACTTCAAAAAATACGTCGTAATTTAAACAATTTCACTAAAAATAAGTTATTTTGTGATGTAAATGTGGTGTGGCTTGGTGTGAGAATATTTACTACTACAGCGTATGACTAATTGCCTAAATTGCATGCTAATGGCTGGCATTATTTTTTTTATTGGTTTGTTAGTTTTAGGTGGCAGCCATGATTCGAATCGCTTCAACTCGCTTCAACTAACACAACTGTATTTTCGGAATTTTGTCAATCACGTACGATTTATTGTTTATTTAAATGTAAGAACACAATTCTGTATTTTGCTGTATTTTCCGAGCGAGTTTCGACGCGTTTCAACCGATACTGTCTCCGGAAAGGTGAATTCTATTAATTTCCATTAAAAACGCTGTGAAACTCGTAAGGAAAACTCGTAAAATAAAAAAAACTAAAATATTTAAAAGAATGGGAGAGTTGATTTTTATGCATTTTCCATGTAATTTTCGCAGCGTTTTTATCGGAAGTTGATCGTATCGGTAGAAATATGTAAAAAAATGCGTCAAAAATAGTAAAATATCAAATTTTTCTTTGGTTTTCAGATTTTCCGAGCGATTTTTGAAGCGCTGTCACCAGAAATTATTAAAATGAGACCTACTCGAGGCTAGGAAAGTGAAAATTGCTTAGAAAATTAATAAAAATTGATTCCACCTATCTGTCAAATTTGACATTTTTAGTGTTTTCTTGCATTTTTCATGCGTTTTTTAAAGCGTTTTTACCGGAAATTGATAGAATCCACTATTTCGAAAATCGACAAAACGTCGGTAATTACTAACGACGTTACTCTTCTCTCGCCAAATCTGGAAGCGTATTCTGTCGAACTTGAAAAACACAAATGTACGATATTTGCACTACTAGTAATCTTATCATGAAAGATGATAGGAAACACTTGAATCCCTACAAAGTGTCTCGTGATACTATTACATAAAATATTATTACTACAAGCGTTCAGTAAGGATATTTACTAGTCATTCCTACAAGTTGATTGTGAAATGGATATATCGAAGCGTTTACGTCCAAATGACCCTAGCTCATATTCCCGACCAGGTAATTCCTCGACACACTTAACTTAAAAATATCAATAAACACAAATTGTATATTTATTTATAGAGCTAGTGAAGACATTAGATGTAAGTCTTCGCTTGCATGTTGATTTCGAACGTAAAATCTTTTATGGTGCTGTTGATTTGGAGGTTGAAAAGGTGTCAGCAACAGAAGAGTTGGTAAAATCATAATAATTATGTTACAATAAATGTATTGTACAATAATTTTTGTTAAGATTTTAGATACTAAAGATTTGAATATTAAATCGATCATTGAGAAAGATACCGGAGAAGAATTAAATTATGGAATGGGTGATCCAAACAACAAATTTGGTTCCAAGTTGACGATAGAATTGCCATCTGATAAGAAAATGTATTGGATTGTTAAAATTTTCATTTTTTATTTAAAATATTTATTTAAACTCGAAAAATGCACGTTTTACGTCTTTGCTCGGAATAACTATTGTATCCATAACGTATTCAACTAATGCATAGATTAATTAATGAATTTTTTTATAGAGTTCTTGTAACGATATCATATGAAACTAAACCAGAGGCACATGGAATTCAATGGCTTAATCCACAACAAACTTCGGGCAAAAAACATCCTTTTGTTTTTAGCCAATTTCAGGTTGGATATTTTAAAATTGACTTTTGTTTTAGGGATAATGAATGATAGAAGAGAAAATACATACGTGTAAGTATGCAATACAGTATACAACCATTGGATATACGGCCAGTTGGGTATACCATCTATTTTGATACGATAAATTTACTTCGGTATACCACCGAACGTGATTTTTAGACAAGATTTTGTTTAAATTTTAAGTAAATCGAGCATTGTACACAATAGAGGGTTCTAATTATGTATTTTCTTTACTACCACGCGTTATTCCCAAAAATATTTTTTGTTATTAACCTTTTTATATTTTAGTCAATTCACGCCAGGACTTTTCTACCATGCCAAGACACACCACTTGT
>JARJDW010016750.1:0-59732 GCA_030264715.1 Adinopsis sp. GC000173 | reverse complement strand
GTTTAATAAATTCATTTTCGTCAAATCACCTCCGCCGCTGTTGCGCCCTGAAAAGTTGCAAGAGCGCATTTAATTTATTAACAGATGCCGGTTTTTTTATTATTTTCTCGCAATTTGTTGAAATTCTTAGACTATAAGACGTTTGTTAAATTTATAAGATGCTGATTCCATCTAATAAATTCATTTTCGCCAATTTGCTGCGCTGAAAAGCTTTATAATGAAGCTTTTGGGCACTTTTTTTATCAAATTTTCATAGTTATATTTAGATTTGTAACAAAAGCAATAATATTGTTGCGATTTGTCATGATTTTTCAGCAAATTATCCAAATATAAGACGCTTGGTTTATGAATAAGCTATTTAAATTCATTTTACCGCCCTGAAAAGCTTTACAACCTACCCTACCTTATCCACCTACGCTTTTTTTATCATTTTATCATAATTGTATTGTTAACTACATTTCGTTTGGGACGGCTTCGCAATTTTACGATGTGAGAGGCTTTAAAAATCGGTATCTTCAACCGCTTAACGGCAATTTAATTAAATTTATCACACTTTGCATAATTGTTTTATTGCAGCGCATGATTGATAAAAATAAAAATACTGTAGACCAAATTAAATTATATATATACATATTAAAGTGTTCTAAATCCAGATCTGGCAAAAGTGTTTATGGCTCCCTATAATAAAAAAAAACATCTATATCTATATCATAAAGAATTTTTTCGTTTCTATAATTTCTCTAAAAATATATAAATTATTTAAGTTATCACACATTTTCGTTACAAAAAAAATTATTTTCATTATATGAGAAAGCTGAGACGAGCATGGAAAATTGAGAACTTTTATAAGCAAGCCACACTTCTAATTTTATAGCTTTCACTTATTTTTAACAGTTTATAAAAATTCTCTCTCCTCTCTTCTTCCTCATATTTCATTTTTGTATCGTGAAAAATTAATTTCGAGGTTATTAATGCTACGCGATGCGATTCCCTTATTGCATGTACCTAATTAATCTTGGCAGGAAAAGTGCGTTAATATAAAGATATATAGTTGTTAGTTAATAAGCAAGCAAAATATTGAGCGAGAGAGAATTTATATAATTATAAAGTCGATTTTAAATAGAGCGTGTCCGCGCATATCGCATCGACGAAATGATGTGCATCTTTAGTCCTGAAACTGAAAATACACACACACTACATACTGGTTGATGAGAAACGAGCGGTGGCGGTGTCTGGGTTGTCGTCGTGGCGCTCGGCCAAAATGTGATTCATGGAGCGTCTATACCTGGGGCAAAACGCTACTCACTACACTATTCACGACATTTCCACATTTACACGGCAATTTTCCTGCGTTTTCGGGCCCAATTTCCTATCATTGGTACAACACACGCGTGCTGCTGAATAGCACAGCACACCTGATCATCCTTGAGCGCTACTACACCTATTTTTAACAGTCCTTATTCCATTTTTTTTCAAAAAGCGGCGCGTTTTCACGCTAACTACACCGTGTATCCCTATTGTTGAGATTTTATCACACATTAAATGAATCACAATCTCATCTAATAGTCAATCCATTCATTACATTAAAAAGCAAAATAATGTCTTATTTTCAATAATTTATGATAAATTATACCTAGCTAATGAAAAAAGCACACACTTTCAGCAATCGTATAAAATCCTTGCATTTGTAAATTAACATGATATCACTTTTAACGAAACGCTTCGAATGATTAAATTAAATGCTTGAAAATCACACACAATACGTGTTTTTCTAAAAAAATCAGATAGTTTTAAATTATCTAGACCATTTTTATTCAATCGTAATATAATATTAAAGATTCTGACACTTTTTCAACAACATAATTTGTTTATTTTGTTACTATCGCAACCCCGCTGACAGCCCACTTTTTCGCTAGAATTGAATGTCTAGTATTTTTAACTTATTTACGATGAATCGCAATCACATCTAATATTCAATCAATTCATTACATTAAAAAGTAAAAGTTTTGCATTCATTCATAATGTCTTATTCTCGATAATTTATGATCAATTTCACCGCGCTAATGAATAATGAAAATAATAGAATAATAGAAAAGGCATAAATATTTAAAAATATGCCATTTTTATTTTAACATATTGAATTGATTATATAAATTTAGAACTATTATATAATCCATTAAAAGAAATTCAGTTCTGACCATGATTTTAACGAAAATTGTATACATAAAGTCAATATTAGTCATCTTTTTCAATGAATCTCTCTATTTTTAGTGGTTTTTCAATATTTTCACTGAATTTCAATGTTTCTTTCATCTTTTCCACTGAATTTTCACTGTTTTTTAGTGGTTTTTTTTCAATCTATATCCTTAATTAATGCTAAAACATATAGTCTCCAAGTATTTAAACCTTACTAATTTATTTATTTACAATTGATTAAATATATCTAAATATAAACGTTTTTAACGAAGCAGTATTTCAAAAGTTATTCAAAATCATTCCCAGTTTGAATATTTTCACCTATATTAATTAATTTATTTTTAGCTCTATATATATACTGTATTTATAAAGATGATTAATGCAAAATGTTGTTTAATAACCCATCATCATCAAGCTTTCCGTTTCCAACATACTTAATTTATATATATAAGCTCATTAGTAGCAAATTTCATAGATGCTTTGTGGCGTTATCGGCGCAAACAAGCGCGCACACAAAATCGCAACGATGATGAAGAAGAAAAAGCCGCACATTTTTCTACCTACCTACCTAGCGAAACGCGAATTCACACATTCGCGAATTTAATTTCGGCTTAAATCGGGCCGGTCGCAAAATTTATGTCGCAACCGATGTCCCTCCAATATGTAAAACAGACGAAAAAATTGTTTAAATTCTTTTGCGGCCTGTGACTGAATACAAGCGCCGTCCCGATTTTTTGCCACTTTTGCGCATATACAGGGTGAGCGCGGCGGGCAGGTCGCGTGTGCGTTGACTGGATGCGGTGCAGCGACTTCGCACGACCACCATGTGTAAGGCGAACGTATGCCCATTACGGGGCCGCACGGTGGAATATATTAGTGCGACAAAAATTAAAATACAATTCGGGCGGCGAGAGCCGGCCGCCATCTCGCTTCGACGCGCACCACCCCGCCGCACTGCATCTTCGCCCGAATGCAGTGTGCATATTTCGGCGGCGCATTGCTACATATTCGGCTTGAACTATTAACGGATTCCGATGCATTGTTTCAAATTTAATATTCAGCACGCGTACGCGAACTGCTCAAATACATTCCAAGAATTCGGCTTTTATTTTGGAAATATTTTGTGTGTGTGTGTGCGCGCGTTTTAAACGGCACTCGCACACATAAAGAATCCACCAAGACGTAGGACGCAAACACTAACTGATTTCAAATTTAACGTTTTTAACATACATTTTTATGAATACTAAATGTTGCATATGTCAGATGATTCAATTTGTTAAATATTTACCATGCGTGCACTGATTAACAGCTGAAAATGCTAAAAAAAATCATTCGATATTCGGTTGGGGAATAAGTTTGTAACGTTTTTTATCAAAGACAGTGCCGGATTAACGCTAATTAGTAGGACCTAGACAAAATAAAGCAAAATTTCATTCTTTTTACGACTTTCATGGTTTTTGCTGATGATTCACGACTTTTTTCATAATTGTTGTCGTCTTTCCTCTACTTTTTATATTTTTTACCATTTTATTTATTTATTATTCGTGCTCTGTTTCTAAAAACAGCGAGAAAATTGTGAAAAACGTCGAATAAACATAAAAAAGTTGTTAAAAACAGCAAAAAACCGAAAACAAATGGCAAAAAGCAGCAACACCGCTAAAAAGTTATAAAAAAACGGCAAAAAATAGTAAAATCGCTCAAAATGTGTCAAAAGAATACGAAAAATGCACAATACGACGCAAAGAATGTCCCACTTACTGAAAATTACGACTGTTTCATAGTTTTCACAACTTTTTGCCATTTTTACGCTTTTCACTACGTTATTTTGTTATTTTTCGTGCTGTGTTTCTAAAATCACCAAGAAAATTGTAAAAAAAAACATCAAATAAACATAAAAAAGTTGTTAAAGACAGCAAAACACCGAAAACAAATGGCAACAAGCAGCAAAAACCGCTAAAAAGTTATAAAAACAGCAAAAAATGGTAAAAACGCTTAAAAAGTGAAAACTGAAGAAGTTTCATAGTCTTCACTATTTCTTACAACTTTTTGCCATTTTTACTACTTCATTTTGTTATTTTCCTTGCATTATATGTATATTGTATATATAGTTATGGCAGCGTAGTTAATTTTGCTTTCGGTTGTGCGCCGTCCAATTAGCATGTCGTTCGCATTGGCCGGATTACCTTAATATAATACCACATTTGTTGAATACGAAACGTATTAAGATATAGATATATTAACATACGATTCCGTTTGATTCATGAATGCTGAAAATGATTCACATTCGAGAAGGAATTCGCGTAAAATGCTGCTGGATGTGATTCACACACGTGTCAATCGCCAAAAAGTTTGATTTTTTTCAAGAATCCTTCAAGTCACGATGCAATTTCTGCGATAATTAAATCGACTTGTTTAAGTTTTGGGTGAATTTCTGATTTGATTTATGTTCTAACCACCAAAATATACGAACAAGAATTTGAGGAATGATATGTTTTAGTGCATCATTAAAATCGCCATTGCAATAACACAAAAATTGAATTGAATTATTTACACATTGATGCAAAATGTTGCATTTAATTTTGCCAAAAATTTGACGAATTATTGCTGGATCATTTACATTTGATTTATCTACACATTTTTGTTAGTGAATCATTACAATTTCTGATTCATTTTAGATAATTAAAATACATTTTCCAAATTTTTCATCTGAATCATCACCATCATGATGTTAATCGTCAAAATCGTAACAAAAATTTAATGAATTATTTATGTTCACATCGTTTAGTGAATCATTTTTTAATGTTTGCGTAAAACTTTACTTCCGATTTACGTTAGAATTATTTCAACATTTTTAATGAGTCAGCTTCCATTTTTTGGCTTTGGAAAAAAATGAGAAAGACAAGGTAATGTCAATGGTTTGCCCACTTTTAATATATTTTATCCAAAGTTTGTTATCTCTTTCAACTTTTTCAACAATTTTTTAGACAATCTCCATTGAGTGGCTTTAAAAAGAGTTAAAATAATTGCAAAATTTATTAAAATCGTTGTGATTTTCATGTTTTATCTATGAAACACTGGTTTTAATCAATATTTTACCCCATCTCTATTGAATTGTATGTAATAATTACAAATTTACCTAAAATAAAGTTAAATCTGTTAAAAAATGTGTTAGAAAAGTTTATACTACACGTTGTAAGATGATGGAAATAGGTAAAATTACAAAGCATTCAAAATCGCTGCGCCGCATTCCAACACCCCTAAGTATTTACGCGTCAACTATTCGTGTGAAACGTGACAAAATGTTGAAATCTATAAGTTGTAAGACGTAGTACACAATATAAATGAAATAAAGCTTCCTCACTAATCTCATTTTTTTCTGTTGCAGGAGTTAAATTGAAGACGCCCGTTTTGAATGCATCCGATTCGTATCTGGAACCGCATAAAAAGTTCCGTTTATTTTGCAGAGTAAGAGGATACCCAATACCAATTATCACATGGAGGAAAAACGACTCCGAACTGCATAATAATAATAATACACGCATCACTTACTCAAACAAAGGGTAAATATTGCCATATAATTAATTAATTAGTTTGTGTGTGTGTGTGTGTGTGTGTGTGTGTGTGTGGGCATTGCGCGCATTTGAGTGCACTGTAATAAATTTTTGATAAATCGTATCCGTAGTGAATTTATAAATAAACATTTTACCTTCGCAAACATTTTGTAGTATAGCATATAATTGGCACCTGCTGCCAAAGTGCTCTTTTCGTATTAAATTACAAATTGAAAAGAATTATTTCATTTTCTTATTCTTATTATTATTACTTTGTTGTTTTCTTTTCTTCACACACACTGATTTGCGTAGCGAGGAAACATTCGATAGGTATGTGGCAATATATACTTTGTATAAATATATTGTATGTAGTGTGTTTATATGTTAGGCAACTTTGTATGTTGTATAATTAATCTGGTATATGACTTTTTGATGCTTTAGGAGGAAGTCGACATTAGTGATAAGATCGCCGCAGGAAAGAGACGTTGGTCGTTACTCGTGCGTTGCAACTGGAATTGGTGGACAGGAAACGGAGACATCCCTTGACATTTCATTTTCTAATAGTAATAATGGTATTTTTATTATTCTACACATATTTCAATTGAGTAAAACAATAAGACACTCACAGTCGCAAATAACAAAACTAAATGTTGATCGTTTGCATGTCCATAACACATAGGAATAGTAGTAGTAAATGCAATCAATTATTATTTAGAATACAGTCCTCCCCTCACAAATCGATAATTTTATACTCAATCTACGCGTTTTTTTATGCCAAACATATTAATTTTCAAAGTTATGCAGCGGTAGGATTAGAAAATCTCCATCCCAACACAGATATCCTCCAATTGTGATCACACTTGGTCTCCTAAGCTAAGCTAAACCTGGGAGCCCAGTCATACTCTGTTTCAACCTAACCTAAGCTTCGAAATCCGTCACAGTCACTAACCCAAATCAAGAAGATCTCTATCCCAACATTTTCTAACCACTCCCAAACACAGATATCCTCCAATTGACATCATACTTGGTCTCCTAAGCTAACCTAAACCTCAGAGACCGCTCATACTCGGTTTCAACTCAACCTAAGCTTCGAAATCCGTCACTAACCCAGGTCAGGAAAATTTCTATCCCAACATTTTCTAATCACTCCCAAACACAGATATTCTCCAATTGAGATCATACTCGGTCTTCTAAGCAAAGCTAAACCTTGGAGACCGGTCATACTCGGTTTCAACCCAACCTAAAGCCTCGAAATCCATCACAGTCACTAACCCGACCTAACCTAAATGTCGAAATCCAACATTTTTTCTAACTCCTGGGGATACTCCAAATGATATTATACTCTTTTTCTCTTAACCTAACCTAAATCTCGCCACCGGACACAATCTCTAACGATTTTGTCAAAGGAAAAAGTTGTTTGGGGATTAAAAAACGAGTCGATTGAGTATAAAATTATCGTTTTCTGAGATGAGGGGACTGTATTCTAAGCAAGTACTCAATTATTTATTATTTATCCGATGATTTCAAATAGATGCAATATTACAAACGCTCAAAACTTTTCACTACCTGAACGATGATGCGATGAAAAATTATAATTATTTACTTGGCATTTTAATCTAGGTCTTGTCACAATTCTACATTGTGTGTGTGTGTGTGCAAAAACAAATTATTATTATTATTATGAACCTTTATTTTCTTGTTATTTTTGCATAAAGTAGTAAAGAGTGGAATCAACACACACAACACACATATGTAACGTACAACATACATTACACAATTCCATTGGCAAGCTGACAGCCGCACGCAGCAGCAGCAGCAGCGGCTACTTTGCCTGCCTGCCTACCCATTGACTTGCCAAATACATTTTGTCATATCCGTGCCAATACGATCGTTATGAAATTATTATTAAAGCATAAACGATGTTCGCGTTTTTGTACTCGCACTCGAGACATGCAAAACAAAACAAGATATCGAATAACAAACACCGCGCGCCGTCAAGTTAACACCACCGGGTGTATAAAATGAAAAAGATTACGGTTTGTTGTTGGTCGCACACTCAACACTCGCGCACCATTTGCATTTCACATTAAAAACGCGCAGTGTTACATTTTACTAAATTTTTTTATTAAGTAAATGCTTTTTATATAAAACAGGTACATTATTTCTTTCTTTTTTAAATTTTGCATAAGTTTATTACGTAATATTGTTAAAGTTTCATATTAGATATATTATTATCACATTTAGGAATGTAGATTTGCAATACAACATATCATTTCAAATTGAACTCGGCCAAATTTTTATTTATATAAAAAGCCCTTTAAATTTCTTCTTCGTTTAGAAACATTAGTGTTTTTTGTTCGACTAGGCAATCAGTCCCGAATCAAGCCAACAAAGTTTGAAGATCTCTAGTTTATTATGTAATTGGTGCATTGTTAAATTGCAGACACAATTAATTCCCCAACTAGATAGAAATATCGATTTATCTTAAAGTTAAAGTTAGATGTAATTGTAGAGAACTATCACTGACTTATTCAAAAAGTTGCTTCCCGAAAGCGTAAATTTAGCGTTAATTTTAAATTTAAATATATATAATTGGAAAATAAACAAGCAAATTAAATAAACATATTCCCTAAAAATTCTTAGTAATTGCATCAGCGCCTTTAAATATAGTCTGGTATAGTTTATTTATCCGAAAATTTCACTTATGGCGCGATTGCGATTAATTGCTTTTAAATAAACTATTCCGCGTAACAAGTATTTTTCTCGAAACACGAAATTTACATACAAATTATAATTACTGATGGCATAATAAATTTTGAAGAAATAATACTTAGAAATAAAGAAGAGTTAGGAATTCGGTACAATTTTAGTAATTTTCGGAAACGGTTTTTACGAATACAATAATAGTTGTTTATACAACGAGTGGCAAAAGTGATAGTTTTCGAGCCTAAACAGTGTTTTTACACTTTCTTCCAAAATGCCAATGAAAAACAGTTTAATTTAAATCTAGAAATCGTCATTTTATTCAAACTTGAACAACAAAACTCAAAAATATTTCACTTTTAGCTCTCTCGTTATGTAAATGGCTATTTCTGTTCGTTCAATTATACTTGTTACTGCACATAAAAACCGTAGCGATAAAAATACTACGTAATGTAACATCAATAAATTAGACATTTATTGGCGGGAAGCAATGACCCGCTAAATGAAAACTTTTCAATTCGACCATGAAAGTTTTTCTTTTAAAAATAATAGTTTTTGTAGTATAATTTTTACTCTCTCAAACGTCGTTTTGTTTGTTTGTTTTCATTTTCTTATGAAATTTCCATGCGATAATAAATGTCGGTTCGTTTTTTTATTTTCCAGCCAACACGCTGGTAATAAATTCAGCGTCGCATTTGAATAAAAGTTTGTATTATCCCTACGATTATCTCTAAAAACTAAGAAACGGCTCAAAAATATTCATAAATCAATGTCAAAATTATAGTTTTATCATATTTTCATAAAATATTCATCAAATATTACATTTAATATATTATAGAAAATATTTTTTTAAATCACTTCAAAAATGTTTGTGACGTCACAGGTAGACCTATAATATACCACTTAAAATAGTAGGAGAAAGCTGTAAATGGGCTCGATTACTATTATTAGACATCCCTACGAGATGCCATGCTTAGATTAGCAAATATCGAAAAAAAAATTGCAAGAAAATTTTTGAGCGAAAAAACGGCAAGCAGTAAAAAAATAATTCTTTTCGACCACTTCTAATCAGCGTAGCAAGCTGAAATTTTGTGTATATACTATTATTAGGCAATACTACGATATGTAATTTTTATATTGGCGAAAATCGAAAAAAAAATTTCGGCCAAAAAACGGCAAAAAATTCATGTTTTTCACGATTTTCCCCCACTGCTTTTTATTTTTCTGCATTCTTTCCGACGCCAATTGACGGAAAACAAACTTTTACATGGCAATTGATGATATTTGTCCATTAACAACAATGCTAGTTAAAAATTGAAGAATTTACGAAAACATTGACAAAAAATGTTTTGAAATCTAAATCGTTACACTAATTTTGCTTCAGGATTTTAAATATCTGGGTAATTTTTAGAGTCTAAAATTTCTGTTCTTTTAAATGTGTAGTCTTTTGAAATCGGAAAATAGTCTTCAATTCAATTCAATTCCTAATTGACTTTATTTACACACTGAAATATAATTGTACTAATTTTGCTTATTAAATGAACTAGAAGCGAATGTTGAATGTTGATATAACAAAATGTTTTTAATTAAATCATAAATTTCGTTCGTTCGTTCTTTTTGCGATAAAGAGAAATACTGTTTTCCACCAACGAACATCACGAACATCGCACTAATAAAATTTCGTACAGACAATCCCAATTCACATTTTGTAATTATTCTTTATTTTTCTGTATGTTATAGCAGGAGTGCGCTGTAATGGAATCTTCGCAACGGAATATTGTGAAAATGGTGGCACATGCTATTTCAACGAATCTATTGGGGAATTTTACTGCATGTCAGTATATAACATATTATATTCAAAGCGTAGTAGTATATAATTCATCAGACGATTAATAAATGAGCGAATAGCGATTTAGCTGTTAGAGTGGTATACTTATGGAATCGTTAAAACTGAAACGAGTGTCGCGATAAAAATTTCTACGCCAAACATTTTATATCTCTAATAAATTTGCCTAAGACATTGGGTTCTTAAGCAGCCTGTTTAAATTCCTTAAAGTTTCTCTTTTTTTATCAACATTTTTAATAAAACACTTAAACCTATAATTTCTGAAGTATCCAACATTATTTTCGAAAAGATCTCATAATTTTTGCTTCCAATCTTGCAAAATTTAATCAAAATTAAGATATTAGACCTAAATATTCAGGCAAAATTTAAAATTACCATCGGATTTTGTCATATACCTAATTGTTTCAAAGGTAAATGCTACAGGTATAAAATAATTGGCAATGTCGTTCCAATATTTTTGGAAACAAAGTTTTCATCTTAATCATCAACATCCTATCTATTGTGAATACTAAATTTCTAATATTATAATATTTTATGATTGAAAATTGACTGTTGGTGGATGAAGCAAATAACGAATAATTAATGATCGTCGTAAAATTTTATTTCCCTCCGCTTAAAATTGGAACAATAAAACATCGCGATAACTCTATCCGCGTCAGATCAAAACTGTTGTTCGGTTCGGCGTTTGCGTCGTCGATAAAATTTAAGTGCGATACGAAACGATAAGTGCAAATATATTTTCAGCCATAATTCTACCACTCTACGAAATGATTTTATTCACAATCGTATAGATAGTGTAATCTATCTCATTCGAAATTCGGAAAACTAGAAATGAGTTCAACAATGGTAATTTTGTTATTGATTCCAAATTGAGGATTTCATTAAAACATGAACCAGGTGATTGTCCTGGTCGCCAACTCTTAAAGTCGTCTCTGTATGGTGGAAAATTTTAAAGAATCTGGACTTTCCTTAATTTTTACTAAAAGCTTTGCACCATACAGCGACGGTTTTAGAGAGTGGCGAGCAGGATAATTCCCTGGAACCTTGCAGTTGATATATTCATCATTAAGGCATGTCATTCGAAGCCGCAGAAGATTATCCTGATAGCCAACTCTTAAAGTCGTCTCTGTATGGTGGAAAATTTTAAAGAATCGGGACTTTCCTTAATGTTTGCTAACAACTTTACACCATACAGCGGCGGTTTTAGGGGGTGACGAGCAGGCTAATCCCCTGGAACCTTGCAGTTGATATATTCCTCATTAAGGCATGTCATTCGAAGCCCCAGAACATTATCCTGATCGCTACCTCTTAAAATCACCTCTATATGCTGGAAAATTTTAAAGAATCGGGACTTTCCTTAATTTTTGTTAAAAACTTTGCACCATACAGCGGCGGTTTTAGGGGGTGACGAGCAGGATAATCACCTGGGCCCTTGCACAACATGTTTTTAAAGACCTATATCCATTGACGACATGTTAAATGTTAAAGAAGCATCTCAGAAAATCGCACTGATTTGCCCTTGACTGTATTTTAGTGATTTTCTTCAATGCAACAACAAAATTTGCAATATTTTAGGTCTCCCCACGTAAATATAGGATTATTGAAACACCCGATTGTGAATAAAATGAGAATTTTGAAGCCTTTTACATGCAAGAACGTATTCTAACTTATTTAATAATTATGCTTTTGCTGTTTTAGATGCCCGAGTGGTTTCGGTGGCAACCGGTGTGATACAAAAAATGTAAATTTAGGTACGGTCAATAGTATGTATGAATGTCGATTAGGTTATCCAACCGCATATTGCTAAAACATAAAAAAAGCAAGGTCCTAAAATAATAATGCACATACAAAGAGAGGACGAATCATTTAACACACAAAAAACAGAAAGAAAATGTAATTAATTCTTCCTTTATATTTACACATTTATATTATAATAACACACTACATTTCTTTTTTTATTTTGTAAATAATAATAAAAAAAAACGTTAAGATAGAAAAGCTTTCCAAACAAAAAAAAAAGATAAAATAAAGATCGCGCGCTATTTTTCTTCTTTTTACTAGTACTCTATTTTACTCATTTTATTACAAAAGTACTTAATAACACAATTAATTCAAATTTTTCTTATATATTTTGTAATTTAATAAAATACCAAATTGTATATTTGTATAAATCCTATAATAATAAGACTGTTATTTTTATTAATTAATTATTAATTCACTATTTTTACAAAGCAACCATTTTTTTTGTTAAAAAAAAGAATCGAACACGAAACAGTCAAACAATGGAGTTTTATATCTATATATATATATAAATAAATAATAATAATAATTTATCAGGGACCGAAAACGATTTAATACTACAGAATTTTACTTTTTTGCTTTTTTATTATTATTATATATATAATAATTATTCAATTGATTATATTGTATAAAGTCATGTAGATAAATATATATTTATTATTTATTAATAATACAATTCTAATACTCACAACAAATAAACTGTAACAAAGATTTTATTAAAAAAAAACAAAACAATGGAAATATAATATAATAAAAAAACATCCAATAAATTTTGCGAATAAATAAATTGAACCCAAAAAACACCCACAATTGAGAGGAAGGTATGTAAACAGTCAGCGATGGCACAAAAAAATATTTTTTTTAATAAAATTAATTAAATAATTGCTAATATGATTTAAACCAGTGATTCTCAAAAAAATGAGTTGCAACAATTAGTAGGAAGTGTATAATAAAGGGGGGTTCCTAGAAAAACGTAATTTTTTAACATTTTTAGTGCAAAAAGGGAGAAAAGTCACAAAACATGAAAAAATTATTGTAAAACATACTAGACTGGTCTAATTTTTATAAATTGTACTGATTATAAACAATTTTAAGTGTTCTTTAATAAATGTCACTTTTTTCAATAAAAAAAATTGTTCCCCAATAAAAAAGTTCCTCAAATTTACTAAAAACTAATTATTTCTAAATTTCCTACAAATACGCTTTCTGAGGGATCTTTGAAATTTCTGAAAAAAAAATATTGCGAAACACTGATTTAAACTGATATGTAAATTAACGTAAGTGGTCCGATAAGGTTCTAGCCTTTTTTGCAGTAAGTTTTAGTGCAGCCGCAAATTATTTTTTAGCATCACACCACGTCCCCCGCACTTAAACCCCGAAAATTTTTGATGGATTTTCTTTGCGCCGGGTGGGAAATTTTTGGCGACTTTCTTCATTTGATTTTTCTTTGATTTTCGGCATTTTCCATCAAAGCATTAAAGGATTTTCATGAAAAATTAATCAAAAATAATAATAATAATAATGATGAAAGTCACCAAACGAATTTGATGGAAAATGCCGAAACTCACAGAAATATCAAACGAAGGCAGTCGCAAAAATTTCCACCCGGTGCAAAGAAAATCCATCAAAAATTTTCGGAGTTTAAGTGCCCGGGACGTGGTGATGCTAAAACTAATTTGCAACTGCACTAAAAATTACTGCTAGAAACTTATCGGACCACCCACGTAATAGATAATCAATTTTTTAAGTCTCTAAGCTATTACTGAACCAGAAATTAATTCCTTAAAAAATAGTTTACTTTCGCACACGATACGTAATAAACATTATTTTTTAAATTAATTTTTTGCCATCGCTGATATACATTTTTGACTGCCGATTTTTTTTGTTGTACTAATTTTGTTAAATTCTACTAATTAATAATTTGTTGTGAGTTTTAGACTAATCATCATCATCAAAATTAAATGAAAAATGCATGATTTTAATTTATTTTATTTACTAACAAATAATTCGAACTAATTGTATTAATTGATTTTGTGTTGTTTGTTTTTAGTGACTGAATCTGACCACACTCAAAATTAAACACAAAACAAAACAAAAAACTAAAAATAATAAACAATTTGTTTCGCTATCTATACTTATTAGATAAATAATAATATTATAATAAAAATGATAATGAGCTGTTTGCAATTGTAAATATAATGTAAGTAGCGTCATTTCGTTATTATTAATTAATCTAATCTTAATTTCGTGTTGCAGATTTATTAAATGGGCATTAAATGCAACAAGCAAATTTATTTTATTATTATATATATATAAAGTAACAAAGATGTCAAATACCAAAGATATAATTTTTTTTAATTACAATTTTTTTATGTTTATTAGTGAAGATATGGATGATTTTTTTTATTAATTAATTAATTAACTGAACGAGATATTTTTTTAATAATAATAAATTTTCACGGTGTAAATAATTTTACGTTATTTATATATTATTATTATTGTACATATATAATAAGTATTTATTGCAATTGAACAATGCATAATAAATAGTTTTTTATGCGTTTCATTAAAAAGGAAAAGAAATTGTTTACACATTTTTCTTCTCATTGAAAGCAAGAAAAATATATGAAAAATATAAATAGTTGTTAATTCAGTGGCGATGAACAATATAAATAACAATAACAAGTTTGTGGTTGTGTAGAGTTTGCGCTATCCATGTTGTAAAACACACATATTTAATCAAATTAATCATTAATTAATTAATACATGACGGTGGGGTTTATCGAAAACGGACAAATTTCTTTATTTTACTAAGTTACTTTGTTAAGCCTGAAAAAGATAGAAAATTATGGAATAAACTTGAGATTTATTATTGAAAGTCTCAATTTTTGCTCTAAAGTCCAAAGGTTGGAAGTAAGGAGTATCTTTAAAATCGAAAACGGACAAATTTCTTAATTTGGCTTTACATTACTTCTTATCTTACGACCAAGCACGTTGTTAAGCAAATTATTTAATAAATTACTTGAAAATCTCGATTGCTATAAAGTCAAATGATTGGAAGTAAGAAATAATCTATAAATTTTTTAATTATTTTTAGAATTTATCTAAAACCCAATGATTTATTTGCAATGTGACACTGATTTAAAAGCTTCAACCTTACTAGGCGAGGAAATTTTCAGATTTAACTGTATTAAGGTTGGAGTAGTTGGATAAGTTTCGAAATTTCATGTATAACATCTGAAATTTACCTACTACTAAAAGAAGGTATTCACATATATTCTATATAATTTTTTTGTAAAGTCAATTCAGTTGAAATTAATATTCTTCAAAATTTTATCACATTTAATTGAAACCCAAATCGAGAAATTGTTCAATCGATAAGCAAAATTTGATTTCAGTGTAAAAATCAGCGTTTTTTTTTATACGCTTTTAAATTTAATTTATCATTAAAACTGAATTTGCATCGCGATAAATCTATCTCTCTTCCATTCTCTTCCGCTCCTAAATTTAATATGCTAATACCTTCGTATTTCCTGATTTATAGCTTAAAACCCAATCAATTGTTAAACACTTCGAAAGCTCGAACGCAACTTTCTCATACCGATGACATATCAAAGGCAATAATAGTAATGTAATGCTGCTAATCGTATCAATTAATTAATAATTGATGTTTTACTTAGTCCGCATTCGATAATTTTTCACCAATCAAAATTCAATTTCATGTGCTTTTGTCATCATTTTTTCGATAAAAATTCAGTGTGTATTGTTGAAAGTGACTAACAAAATAACATTGTGAAGAAATGCAAGTAGTTTGTTGAAATATACTAGAAAAACCTCATGTAGTCCATGCTAGAGAATTGGGGAGATGAAATGAATAAAATATTTGCTAATGCTTAAAGAAACCGCTGATGGCGAGTGGGAAGAGAGTCATTCAAATCGAAACATTTAGTTTCGTAGCAATAAGTACAAGGCGTTTTTCTAAAAAAATTTCAACAAAATTAGAATTTGTTCATTTTCCATTCAAATTTTCTTGTGCAAATTCGTCTGTTTTGGAAAACACTTTACTTTCTCCACACCCGCACAAATTAAATCCGATTTTGTGTTAAAAAGATAAATAAATAGCAATGAAAGCAAAATCTACGTCAACCCTAATGTCTCTGCCGAAATTTATAGTAAAAAAAAACACTTTAAACAAATATTTATTTAATAATTTTGCAATGGGAATGAGATATATTTATTTTTTGATTGCTTGTATTATTTACTTATCTTGCCTAGAGACTAGCTGGGCCTTCGAACAACAACAAAAAAACTATTGGCTGAAAAATCATTGGAGAGTGAAAATATCATCATTCGATTTAGGTTAAAGATAAGTAAATATGTATAATGTGAAAACGTTTGTTGAGCCACTGATTGAATTAGGATTAAGTGAAGCGATATTTAAATGAAATGAAAGATACTCGCATAATGTGATATATGTTAGAACAATAATGTTACATAATACATGAAATATTTATTGCAAAAATGTCTATAATGTTATAATTTAGTTTAATTTTTCATTCAACTTATACAATTATTTCTCTCGTATGAATGCATTTATTGTTGTTGAAAATTCATACTTTTCTACTTAATTCAAAAATGTACTTTTATCATTTCTTTAAATATAAATTGTATTCGATGTTAATTGTAAGTAAGCTATTAAAAAGCAACACACACACACAAGCTTTCAATGTATTATGACAATAAATCTATAATCTATTTAGAATATTTATTGGATTTCATGCTTTTTTATTTTGAATCTAAACCTTCAAAATATAATTACGTTAATGCAGAATCAATTTCGCTAAAAGCACAACAAATTTTTAATGCTCAAATAATATTACCAAGCTACAGGGATCATTTATTATATCTGAAATGTTTTATACTTAAATTTTTGATCATGACAACAATAATCGCTTGTTTCAAGAAAGAAGACAACATTCATAGAGGATGTTTGAGAAAATGTATGAAATATACTAAAACATACCATTCTACTTTTTCACTGTTTTTTTTTCGCAAATTTTAAAGCGTTTGCCCCAAAAATTGTTAGGGTGAGCCCAACTAGAGATGGAGAAGTCCATCCATCTGTCAAATTTGACGTTTTTAGTGTTTTCGTGCGATTTTCATAGTGTTTTCACCATAAATTACTATAAATCTACCTTTTCGGACGTATCCCTCGTCGAAATGCTAATAAACTATAATTTATTATATCTGAAATGTTTTATACTTAATTAAACAATAATTGCTTGTTTCAAGAAAGAAGACAACATTCTAGGAATATGAAGTAGAAAATGTTTGAGAAAATGTAAGAAAATGTAAGAAACTAAAACATAAAATTTTCTACTTTTTCACTGCTTTTTTCGCGAATTTTAAAGTGTTTTCAACAAAAATTGTTAGGATGAGGCCAACTCGAGGTGTCAAATTTAACATTTTTGTTTTCGTGCGATTTTAATAGTGTTTTCACAGGAAATTACAATAAATCCACCTTTCCGAAGATATCCCTGGTCGAACGCTAACAAACTATCATTTATTATATCGGAAATGTTTTATACTTAATTAAATTTTAATCATCACAACAATAATCTCTCATATATAGGTTGTTTCAAGAAAAAAGACAACATTTTAGGAATATGGAGTAGAGGATGTTTGAGGAAATGTAAGAAAAACACAAAAATATCAACTTACCTACTAATTGTTAGAATGAGGTCAACTCGAGAGAGGGAAAGTGAAAATCACTTGGAAAATTCATACAAATCAAGTCCACCCATCTTTCACATTTGACATTTTACCGTAAATTACTAGAATCCACCTTTCCGGACGTATCCTTGGTTGAAGCGCTAACAAACTACACTTCTCCTCGTTTGGGAAATACAGTTGTGCTTGGTAGGTTATAGGAAACCATTTCAATCATAAAGACTTCAGCTACAGGGATCATATCTGAAATGTTTAATTATGAATTTGTTTTAGATTGTAATGTGATAATAAGAATCCACTAGTTTATTACATTTACGTTTGCAAGTGATTTAGAATGTTTATTAACAACTAAAACAATTATTTAACTTTATATATTCCATGCTTGAAAAGTTGCAAAACAATAATACTGGCATCCCAATTTGATGCCAAACTTTATATGAATCAAAACTTGACTGAATAGAATTATTATCGTCATAAATAATTGTACTTAATTTTGCAAATTACCAGCTCCTGCCCAGTATCCATTATAGTTTAGTTAATTGAAATAAGATATATTATTGTAATAGTTTGCTAATGAATGATCACAGTTAGCAATCGTCAGCATATATTTGCCAAACCGTAATTAATATTATTTGAATAAATAGTAGGATTCGATTGAACACAAACCCACCTTGTGCCCACTTTTACGTAGTTCTGATATGGCATTAGTCTAACACAAACGAATTATCATATTAATGAAGCAAAACAATCAAGTCAAACTAAGGTAGTGATACAAAATAAATTTTCTCCAGTTCGGAATTCATTAGACATTATGAAAGAAACTACAAAACTTAACCGCACAATTGAACTGTGTTGAGAGTGAATTGAATTAAGTAAACATATTTCATAATGTTTCAGAAGAATAATGTGAGTGCTTTAGCAATTTGAATGTAAAATATTAAATAATATTTCATTCATTGAAATATTTCAAACTTCACACAACACAACCTCAAATTATTAGTTCTGCCATTCGCCGTTACTGGCAGCACAATACAGGGCTGCAAATTTTACTTATGTCAAATCTGACAGATGACGCCACTATATTTAAAATTGAAATTGAACAATGTTATTGCCTTCTTTTGATAATCAGTGCTTGTTCAAGCCAAAATTCGTAAAAATATGCTTGTGATTGGAGAAAAGCAATGCTGTTGTAAAAGCCTGACTCACTGTTATTATTCATTTTATACGAAATTTAAAAAAATCCCAGTTAGTATGTTATAAAAGTAGTAAAATATTTATTAAATATACATTTCTGTGATAGCTAGTGTAAATGATCATCTTCTAATATCACTTCTTGATTAAAACGTTGGATTGAATGGAAAACAGCATATTATCACAAAAATGCTATTTTCATTACAAATATTAACGTATTAGTTATAAAATTTCAACAATATTGTTCTAAATTTTGAGTTACATTCTGTAAAAATCTATTATTATGGTTGCAAATACAATATATGCTAAGTACTGTTCTACAACTCTTCCATTTGTATTTCAAAAAGAATCAAATGTATTCATTCATGCTTTCTAAAAGTAATATAATATAAGAATTGACAATTTATGAGACAACTAGAAAACGCAAACTACTCCTCATATGCAAACTTGTGATATGATCAGAAATTCCTGACAACAAGTGATAAACTCAATTAATATGACTATTCTGAAATAAAATTGACAATTTCTGACATGCAACTGGAAAAGGCATAATACAATACTTCTAATGTGTAAATTTAAGATGTAATCGGGAACTTTAAACTCTAATAACATAAAAATACAAAGACGTTTAGGTAATTTTAGTTTCGCTTACATTTTCAATTACATTGGCAAACTTTAGAATGTTTTTAACTCAAAATTTAAAAAATTATTTGAAATAAATCAAATCTGTTTAAATTGAAAATCATAATGTGTAATTAATATTGATGAAACAATGGCTGTTTTTGATTTTCTATAAATGAATCTACATAAAAGATCCCACATTAAAACAGTTAAAAGGATTTAAAAAAATAAAATCTTGTTTCAACTATGGCTATTTCTAAATATCTAAACATCACATTCTAAAATACCTAATCCTAATAATCACTTTTGTATGTAACCATCGTTTCCATTTTATGAATATTGGTACTGAATGATCGCATTTTAACGCATTGTGCATTTTTAATATGTGCCGGTTGCGCCTCGCCCCATTCGTTCGGCAAATTCACATCATCCTTGGTGTAGATTAGAATATCGAAGCTGCACAAAAAATCCAACAGCGGCAGATAGGTGACGGACGATGTAATCTGCTTCAAAACGTCACGAATCTCATTCTTGATCTTCTGCAGCGGCTTCTGTGACGGCTGCACTTTTCCATCCACTATTTCACCCTCGTACTCGACTTTAAAATCCCATCGCTCAACTACCTCCAATGTATTTACAT
Organism: Adinopsis sp. GC000173; assembly: GCA_030264715.1. NCBI lineage: Eukaryota > Metazoa > Arthropoda > Insecta > Coleoptera > Staphylinidae > Adinopsis > Adinopsis sp. GC000173. The sequence continues at coordinate 39,454 of JARJDW010016750.1, read as the reverse complement.
TCGTTATAACCAACGCTATCTTATCGACAATTCTATCCATCAACCATTCTACAAAATAAATCAAATGAAATACTGTCTGTCTGGAATGTAATCAATGTCTTACTTTTCAATTGCTGCAGTGTGACTGAAAGGAATTCCTTTATTTTATTATTCTGCGACATTAAAATCGTCAAACCATAATTTTCGACCGGCTTAAAATCTTCGGGCGGGTATAATCCACGTTGAAATAGAATCGAATTCACTCCAAAATCTATAATAAAAGATTGAAACATCATAGAAAACCGTTAAATTCATTCAAATAGATAACCTTCAAAATTGTGGATTTCTAGATATTACCTAAATATTCACAAACTATCTCCGCAGATCCTTTTAGGGTAATTGCACTTTTACTCTTGGTCTCCATGATTTTGTAATAATGTAGTATTTTAATGCGACAGATACGACAGTGAGCTACCGGTTTTTAACTGAAAATCATTCAAAACGAACAGAAACAAACAAGCGCTGCCAACTTAGAAACTAAAAATTATGAAGATTTACAAATTTATATTTTATATTCAAAATACTATTAATTGTGTTATTCTTTCAAATTTAGCGTAATGTATTAATTTTGTAAAGATTTGAAGTAATTTCTTAATACAGGAAATAAAGCGCGTGTTTTAATATTTGTAGGTTATGTTTATATATACCTCAAGTTTCCAGAAAATTCTTTAACGAATTTATAATCAATGTAATGATTTTTCTAGAAAATTCCACGTTTAGCGTTCAATACATGAATTTAGGATGTTTTTAATTAATTTCCAGCTTAAAACAGCTTTATTCTGGCTTATTTTTTTAAGGAAATATCCGAAATAAATCGATTTTAATGCTAAAAATAATTTTAATTAGCGAAATAATATATTTATCACAATGGTTGTGCTTAAATTTTATGTAAAAGATGATTTTCTACTATTTTGCAAAGGTACATCTTTGTAAATTGTTGTTTTATTAATCAAATCCTGCCAAAAGTCATGAAATAAATTAATTTATTCCCAAAGAAAGAAATATATGAAAAATTACATTAGCAAAGTATTAATATTACTTATAATTAGTTAAATAATTTATTTTTTTATATTTTTAATGCAGTTTAATTCATTTTAATTATTATTTCTATGTATTTCTGCTTAAAATTGATAAAATATTTTTTTTGCCATTAATTTATTGATTGTATCTATGCAAATTGTCATCAAAACATTAATTGCATCTAATATACAATTTTAAATGTTGTTTGAATGTCGTTAAATGATTAAAAACATAATTAAAAGTATCAAAAGGCATTAAAATTCAAATTTTGCCTCGCATTCGGCAGGAAATGAAGCGCATTTGTCCTTGTTTACTGTTGAGACGGAGCGATCTTTTTCGTTCTAGACTGTTCTGGAAACTTCTAGAACGTAGGAGGCTATAAAAGCGAGCGGTAGTTGGCCGAGAAAATCAATTGAATTCTAGCAAGCGAGCTGTTCAGGCGCGACCGCGTTCAAGAATAAACCAGTGACTTTATTTATTTTTTATAGTTTCAAAGCAAATATTTACAAAGGTAAGGAGTTTGTCTATTAAATTACTATATTATTAAAATTAATTTGCAATTAAAAGCGTGAGTTGTGTATTTTAAAGCGAGCACATGTCATTTGTCATGCCGGCATTTTGTCGAAACCTTCATTACGATGATTTTACAATATTTGATGTAATATTTATTCGATTTTTATTGATTTTAGATGCCAGAAGAAACTCAAGAATGCGAAACCTTCGCCTTCCAGGCCGAAATCGCTCAATTGATGAGCTTGATCATTAACACCTTCTACTCCAATAAAGAAATTTTCCTTCGTGAGTTGATCTCCAACTCTTCTGATGCATTGGATAAAATTCGTTATGAATCTCTCACTAATCCATCCAAATTGGACAGTGGCAAGGAATTGTTCATCAAAATTATTCCAAACAAGAGCGAGGGCACTCTTACCATCATTGACACTGGTATTGGCATGACGAAAGCCGATTTGGTTAATAATTTGGGTACCATTGCCAAGTCTGGCACCAAGGCATTCATGGAAGCGTTGCAGGCTGGTGCGGACATTTCTATGATTGGTCAATTTGGTGTTGGTTTCTACTCCGCCTACCTCGTTGCTGATAAAGTTACTGTCATCTCCAAGAACAACGATGATGAGCAGTACCTTTGGGAGTCGTCTGCTGGTGGTAGCTTTATTGTAAAACTTGATCACGGCGAACCGTTGGGACGTGGCACCAAGATCGTCTTGCACATCAAGGAAGACCAGACCGAATTCCTCGAGGAGAGCAAGATTAAGGAGATCGTTAAGAAGCACTCTCAATTCATCGGCTATCCAATCAAGCTTCTCGTCGAAAAGGAGCGTGAAAAGGAATTGAGCGATGATGAGGCTGAGGAGGAGAAGAAGGAGGAAGAGAGTGAAGACACCGATAAACCAAAGATTGAAGATGTAGGAGAGGATGAAGAGGAAGATAAAGCCAAAAAGGAGAAGAAGAAGAAGACGATCAAAGAGAAATACACCGAAGATGAAGAGTTGAACAAAACTAAGCCAATTTGGACTCGCAACGCTGATGATATTAGCCAGGAGGAGTATGGTGAATTCTACAAATCACTCACCAACGACTGGGAGGATCATCTAGCCGTCAAGCATTTCAGCGTTGAAGGTCAACTCGAATTCCGTGCTCTTCTCTTCGTTCCACGTAGGGTTCCATTTGATCTATTCGAAAACAAAAAGCGCAAGAACAATATTAAATTATACGTACGTCGTGTTTTCATCATGGATAACTGCGAAGAGCTTATCCCAGAGTACTTGAACTTCATGAAGGGCGTTGTTGACAGCGAGGATCTTCCACTCAATATTTCACGTGAGATGTTGCAACAGAACAAGATTCTTAAAGTCATCCGCAAGAATCTCGTCAAGAAATGTCTTGAACTGTTCGATGAATTGGCCGAGGACAAGGACGGCTACAAGAAGTTCTACGAACAATTCTCTAAGAACATCAAGCTTGGTATCCACGAGGACTCGCAAAATCGAGCAAAATTGGCCGAATTGCTCCGCTATCATACGTCAGCTAGCGGAGACGAAGCGTGCTCGTTCAAGGAGTACGTCAGCCGTATGAAGCCGAACCAGAAACACATCTATTTCATCACTGGTGAGAGCAAGGAACAAGTTTCTAACTCATCATTCGTAGAAACTGTCAAGAAGCGTGGCTTCGAAGTCGTCTACATGACCGAACCGATTGATGAATACGTAGTACAGCAAATGAAAGATTATGATGGTAAACAACTTGTATCAGTTACAAAGGAAGGATTGGAACTTCCTGAAGACGAAGAGGAGAAGAAGAAGCGCGAAGAGGACAAAGCCAAGTTCGAGGGGCTTTGCAAGGTAATGAAGACCATTTTGGACAACAAAGTCGAGAAGGTGGTCGTCTCAAACCGCTTGGTTGAATCGCCCTGTTGCATCGTTACATCGCAATATGGTTGGACCGCCAATATGGAGCGCATCATGAAAGCGCAAGCTCTTCGCGACACCTCCACCATGGGTTACATGGCAGCCAAGAAGCATTTGGAAATCAATCCCGACCATTCCATCGTCGATAACCTCCGTCAGAAGGTCGAAGTCGACAAAAATGACAAGTCTGTTAAGGATTTGGTTATTCTATTATTCGAAACCGCTTTGCTGAGCTCTGGCTTCACCCTCGACGAGCCGCAAGTACACGCATCCCGCATCTACAGAATGATCAAGCTGGGACTTGGCATTGACGAGGAGGAAATGATCACCGAGGATGTTCCGGCAGGCGATGCTCCAGCAGTCGAAGGCGAGTCCGAAGACGCTTCGCGTATGGAAGAGGTTGATTAAAAAAATTTCTTTTACAATTGTTTTTATTTTTTTTAATCATTTTTGCGAACATGTGTTATAGTATGTTCAGTCATTCCTATTTTTTTGTAAATATTTATTTTGATACAAGTATTACCTTATAGACGTCTGATAGTTTCACTAAAAGCGCATAATCGGCTGTGTTCTCTCAACAACCAAAAAATAATGTACTGAGTTGTTTTCAATAAAGAAAATGAGTATAGAAATATTTTTTTATTTCTTTCATTGATTGATTTTTCAGCTTCTTTAAAAGTAATAACTTGTAAAAGTGTTCAGGTTCTAACCAGGTATTAAATTTTAAATAAATTGTTAAAAATTAAAATAATTGAATCAGTTTGTTGCAAAAATGGCGAATAAATAATTTATTATTAAAAATGTAGAAAGAAAATTACTGTCTAATATGTTTTTGTTCGTTTTTAATCCATTAATTCATTCTTTACTGTATTGTTTGTCATCCACTTCATTCAATTTTGACGATGAAAGTGTAATTTCTTTCTTTCAGAAAATTGTGTCTACTTTTATGAGCTAATTCAAAACGAAAAATCCATTCTTGTCTTAATGATTTCGCAATGTTATTCAAAATTTGTTAAGATCACATCATTTCTTCTTTTCTCGAACAGGTATCTCGTTTTCTATTGTATAAAACATTAAAGTAGTTTCTAGCAACAAAAAATAAATGAAATCAAATAAACATGCGACAGTTAAAAAACTTGTGTAATAAATGAACATCTAGGAAGTATATCAAAATGTAGCAAAAATTATCATCTACAAAATGCCGAGTAATTTGAGGCAAACAAACGTAAACTAAACGGCAAGATCTTTAACAAAAATGTACAAAAAAACAAGTATAAATTTAAAGGATATGGATGCACTATCCTATTTAATTCCTCTGCGGTAAAAGATAAGAATGTTTCGATTAGTATAACACAGTAAACAACTTTGACGACAATACCAAAGTGTTTTAGTTAACTTTCTTGTAATACCTTTATACTAATATAATTATTCACTAAATTGCACAAAATGGAGTTCAAATCAGCTAGAGTGCAAAGTCGGCATCGAAAATGGCTCTAGTGTGAATCTCTCAACTTCAAACTATGTTTGTGTCGTACCACAGTAGTAATTAAGGCAGCGAGTAAAAAACGAGACGAGTTTATCAATAATCAACTAATTATTAGACCTAAAAAAAGTGTAAATTATTATTATTATTATTCAAAGTTTAACAACCCTTTGTTATTACATTGTATTGCACGCAACCGACGCGCCCACTTTTCCAAGTATTACCAACAAATTACTCATCGCAAAATACGCAATAAGTGAATGGCATATGAAAATTAGTTTATTCACATCGTATATTTATACAGTTTTCAAATTCAACAGCTCCAAACATATGATAATTAACAAAATTTAATAATTGATGTCGAAAAAGTAATTAATATAAGACATTTTGAGTAGGTAATTTCTGGAAGAGAGTATATGATAATAAATAAATTGCATTATATAAAAATAGAGCCAGAATTAAAAAAAATAAATAGTAAAAATAAACTAAAACTTTTCCTCCTCTAGACCATGTTTGAAGAACATCATTACAGGCACAGAATCTCCGTTAATTTCGCGATATTCCATTAAGCCAACCATTCCATCCACATCCATCGATTCGCCGGTGAAGAACTGTAAATCTTTAAATCTTCCTAAAATATCCTTCATCACTTTATTCATATTGGTTTTAAAAACATCGACTTGATCTGGGCTTTTCTCTTCCAATTTTGACACTAATCTAAAAAAAAACGCAATTTAACTTTTTTTTTGGCAAGCATTGCAATGAATAGACTAAAAACATCATGCTATTTAAAAACTTTATAAACTTACTTTTTCATGTAATCCTTTAGGTATAATGTGTACGACTTTTTGTCTCCAAATGCAAATGATTCACATAATCGGTGATTTAAAACTATATCAACGCCAGTTTCAACTGCTACATCAGAGTCCTCGGTTGCTTCTTCTGCGGATGGGTTAAATCCTGCAATTTCAATATCACCCTGTTTACGTTGAACATGTCTACCATAAACTTCGTATAAAACTTCATCAATTAATTTAATTTTATAGGTGTCGGAGAACATCTCATCACCTAGAAAAAGAAAGCGGAAAAAAATTAATTAACATATGCATACAACCTGAATCAGCCGAACTGTCAAATGGCAACATTAAACTTATTTTCCAACCGTATTATCAGTGATTGTTGAAAAATAATTGTTGTTATAGAAACTGAATAACATAAATAAAATATTTACCAGTGATAATATCCTTGAAGATTTTCATTTTTCAAGATGTTTTTTGATATTTCACTGATGGAACAGACAGGACCACACGCCACAGAGGCTAACCGGAAAAAGAGCGAATTATTAAACGAAATGTCATTCCACTACCAAACTAACTTTATTGAAATCGTATCGTTGCGAATTCATTAGGTATAATTAATATCAATCGATAAATGAATGAATCTGAAAGCAAACAACAGTATATAATGTTCTAAATCACATTTTAAATCATTATTTTTAACCTTTCCATTAAATTAATTATTTTTTTAATGTTGGCACCAGTCAAAATACGTGTTGCTTGTGAGGTTAAGTTGGTGTGCGACCGCTTCTCTTTTGCACGTGTTTGTTGGAAGTGTGTGTTACAAAGTTATTAAAATGGCAAATGATTTAGAAAAGAAAATCGTAACGCAAATAGAGTATTACTTTGGTGATATAAATCTGCCCAGAGATAAATTCCTGCAGGAAAAAGTGAAGGAGGATAATGGATGGGTAGCGATAGATGTTTTGTTAACGTTCAATCGATTAGCGAAGCTAACTACGGATAAATCCGTAATTGCCGAGGCTATTGAGAAGTCCGAATTAGTCGAAGTGAGTGAAGACAAGTTGAAATTGCGTCGTTCGCCCGGCCAGCCATTACCCGAAGACAATGAGGCTCGCAAAAAGGAATTGCTAGGCAGAACGGCGTACGCGAAAGGCTTTCCACTCGATTCCGAACTGAATGATATTGTTACATTTTTGGAACCGCATGGACCGGTTGATTCTTGTCAACGCAGAACATATGTGGATAGTATTGATAAAAAGCGTAATTTCAAGGGATCGTGCTTTATCATATTCAAAAAGTTAGCCGATTGCACCAAATTTGTCGAAGCTGAAAGTATAAAGTATGGAGAAACCGAATTGATACGCAAATTTCGTGCCGATTACGATGAGGAAAAGATGAAAGAGCGGGAAGAGCGTAAAAATAAGAAGAAGAATAAAGCGGAAAAGCAACAAGAAAACGATGCTGATAATAAAGATAACAAAGATATTAAAGTTACAATTGGTGCCGTCACATTCTTTTCAGGCGTCAAATTGGAGCATCCGATAACGCGGGAGGACATTAAAGAGAAAGTTGAAGAGAAATTGCCACAGAAATTGATTTACATCGACTATTCGAAAGGCCTGACCGAAGGCCATTTACGATTTAGGGGCGAAAATGACGCTGTTGAATTTCATAAGTTATTAGACGATGGCAAATTGACGGTGGGCGAAAACGAGCTGGAATTTCGCGTGGTGGAAGGGCAAGAATTGACCGATTATTATATAAACGTTGAAAAGGAGAAGAAGCAATTTAAGCGCAACAAGCAAACGAGCAAGTTTGGAAAGAAACGTAAGGGCAACTTCCGTAACGGTGGTCCTCCCAACAAGATCAAAAACAAGAGTGAATGATTAATGACTGTATTGGTTAAGTTTCTAGCATAACATGTAAAACCTAACAAGAAAAAAAAGTGTTTGAGTATAATTTTATTTTATTATATTGCATATTGCATTGATTGATCTTTTGACGACTTTAATTTTAATATAAAATTATTATTTACAATGTTTTTTCTTCAATCTCCACGCCGGTCACGTCGGCGATGAAGTCGAGGAATGGTTCGGTGCGAACGTAGCCGGATGGATAGCCGCTTTCACATCCCAACGAGCTGACGAAGCTTGACACCGCCACTTGTCTAATCACACCATCCTTATCAACGCTCGTCAAAGCGCTGCCGCTATCTCCCTGTAAGTTAAAAATACATATTTTAGATAGGTAGATTGTAATGCGTAAATACTTACATTGCAAATGCTCTCCGATTCCTTTCCTTTGCAGCAAAGTGTGGTTGACTTGATAATTCCGATTCCGTAATATTTGTAGCATTCCTCGTTGGTGATACTATGCAAGTTTGTATATCTCAATTCTTTGCTGTAGTCATTTTGGCCTGACGAAATAAACATGATAAATATTTGGTAACAGATATCGTGAAAGATTCTCAATAAGATTTTTCGTTAAAAGTATTTATTTCTAATCGCAATAGCTGCATAAGATAATCACTAATTTCATATTTGTGTGGCCCGCAGTGAAAACTTTATATAAAAAATGTATTGTCAAAATTAAATTTTGTGGATTGTTTGTACGTTTTAGATTGAAATCCTTTCGTATTTAGCTATTTTATAATAATATTGCAAAAGTATTCAGAATATTTCTTTGAAAAATTGAGAAAACATGTAAATTTTGTATTTTTCTTAAATGTATGCATTTTCGATCTAACAACGATAAGCAAAATGAAGACTAAAATTTAAATTATGGTTGTGCTCTTACCGTCCTTTATTTCTCCCCAACCAGATACGGTAGCATCAACATATCCGCCAAAATAGCTTCCACGTTGCGGCAATTTGACAATCTTAATATGTTCGCTTTCCGTAACCGCTTCCTTCAACTCGAGCAAAGCAACGTCGTTTTCAAGACTATCCTCATCGAACTTGGGGTGAATTACGTATTTGACATCGTCGGTGATGATTGCACCCTCATCGATGATGTTGCTGCCCAAACGGACCACAATACCGTTGGCGCTGATGGTATATATAATATATAACAACATTGATTGTTTTTAGATTATATAGTTGCTCACCCTTTAACGCAATGAGCTGCAGTTAGAATCCATTGTGGTGCGACCAATGAACCGCCGCAGAATGTTACGCCACCGGGGAAGGAAACATGCACGCCGGCCTGCCACGGAAACTGTCCGTCTTTGGCGACTTCTCCACCAATAATTCTGTTATTGATGGTCTGAAAATGAGTTAATATAGAATATAGATAAAAATATATAAAGATGGACTTACTTTTGAGGCAGCCAAGGCTGCAACAGCTAGGACAGCAATAGCGACGAACGATTTCATCGTGTTGTAGTAAAGTAATTTAAAATGCCCTCAACCCATCGTATTTATAGTTGTTATTTTCGAACTAATCTTTGATCGTTAATACATACTTTAATAGTTAAGTGTTTTTTAGTTGCTAATCGATAATATCTATTTAAGTTTGTATTTTATTTGCGACATTTTTGATCGATCTTAACAAGATTGATCTTGATTGATAATATTTATCTGATTCTTTGACTGGATATAAGATTGTTATGTAATGAATATCGATTATCTAAAATAGTACTATGAAACCTAGACAAAATAACAGGTGTATTTGCAAAATTTTGTACGATATTGTAAGAAGTAATATGCTCAGAATTTATAGCAGATGTTGATTGCTTGGTAGGAAATTAACTCTTTTTCCAATACTAATCTGTTGTTGGTTTCTTAAAGAAATTGTTCTATTAATTATTCAACGATTATTCTAATAGTATGAATTGTTTGGATTAATTTTTATCAAATTAATTTATGAAACATAATACATATTATTCTTAGCCAGAAATGACAGCTTGAATAATTTCAGCTTTTCCATATCTTGAATTTTTATGAATAATTTACTTTTTCTTTTATATACCTACTTCAACTTTAATGACTGAGTTTATATTTTTTGGCCCTTTCAAAAATCTTCCGAACATCGCTAGGAAAGTGGGTGAAATTGAGCAAAAACGTAAAATTTTCACACATTTTTTGAGCTATTTTAGAAGCGTTTGCAACGGAAATTGATAGAATGAGCTTGGCTCGAGGGGGCGAAGTGCAAATTGGATGAAAAACATGCATAAAAATCGAGTCTGTCAAATTTGACATTTGCACAGAAATTTGATAGAATCCACCTTTTCGGGAGGTATCCCATGGGAAGCGTTAATTATTGTTAAATCATTTAAATATTATTTCTAATTAGCAATTAACATTGATTTTAAAACGTAATTTATAAATATTATATCTATTTTAAGGTTATATCCTAAGTGACTTAAGGTATTCAACATTTTTTTCTTTTACTTTAATTGCTTTACTTTTAATTTAGTTTTCTTTGACAATTATTAATTTCATATCTTTGAAAACCTAAATTACATTTTTATTTCACATTATAACCTCAGATAGTGCAATAATCTTCAGATAAACATTTTTTAGCGATTTTATTTATGTATCATTAGGTTTTTATTGTAATATTTGATTTTAACAAAATTATTTATACATCTAATCCAGTTTTCTCATGAATCCATTCCAAGAACGATTCGGTACGCATAAATGTGCTAACATGCGACTTTCCGCACTCGTTCGGATCAACAACGCTGGCAATTCCAACGAGCGTCGACGTCGCATCGCTGTTGTGTTGCACCAAAGGACCGCCACTATCGCCCTATATAATATAAATAAGTTTAGAATAATTAATAATAAATTATTTAATAATATTCTTACGCGACAGATATTTTGAACCTCGTCACTATTAGCGCATAGCGTGTAATCGCGAATGAGAGAACCGTAAATTTCCTCACAGGCATTGTTCGATATTGATTTCAAACTGGCGTAAGTTAGGAAGTTACCAAGACCAGCACCTTGATATCCCCAACCAATTGCAGTGGCATCCTGACCGTCACCAATTACCTCGCCGCGTTTCGGTAGCTGTATCGGTTGAACGTAATCGCTGAACGGAATGTCTTCATCAAGTTTGATCAGAGCAATGTCGTTTGATGATTCATCGAAGTTCTCATGGCGTACCAAGTCGGTTGCAACCATTACCAATTTATTCCAATCTTCACCGATCATTGCGGTGCCGCCCATACGCAAATAGATTCGCACACCGCTGGAATATAGTCAGAAAAAGATGAGAGACATTCGCACTTAAGGTAAAAAAAAGTGGAAATATCAGACAAGCATCGAGGAAAAATATGAGAGATGTGCTCAAACTTAAACCAACTTTGGAGTGTCTCAAGTTTATTGTGCTGCTTTACGAACGAACTCATCTCCAACTACCGCGACTATTACCTACCAAGACTTTCATCCTCGATGCTTGTCGCTTCCCGTGACACCCTTAGGTATAACCTCTTTCTAAAAGCAGCACAATAAACATTTGGTACTCGAAAGCTGCCTTAGAATCGAATATATCTCTAACCAATGTTTTAAACATATTGTAAATATTTACCCTTGTAAGCATTGAGCTGATGTCAGCACCCATCTTTTATCAATAATCGCACCACTGCAAAATCTTGAATAATCCGTACCGGGTAATGGCGTTTGAATGGAAACTTGCCACGGAAATTGTTTTGGTTTTGCAAACTCTCCGTTTGCGACACGACTTGATGTTGAATCAATTTTATAGGAATTGACCTGTGAATTTTATTATACATATTAAATATGATTCAAATTATATTAATTTATATTTATTACCGCAACTAAAATGCAAAGTAAATACAAAACTGATTGATTCATTTTGATAATTTAATTTTTCTACGCTTTTAGGCTTTTATATTACTTTTTTTTGCTAAATCATTATTCAAAAACGCTTTATCTTGTTGTGCGTATATTTGCACTTCGTTTCTATCGCATAAAAATGATTGATAAAAATTATCTATACTCTAAGTTATTCTAATTAAAAATGTTGTTTATTATTACATTAAGGAGTAAAGGTATACGTTCTATTGAATATGTTCCAAAATCCAATCTAAATATGCTATTTATTTGAATTTGGGGCCGGTGTGACGGCGACGGTGCTGCCATCACCACATACGGAATTTCTCTGAACTATTCAAATTCAATAGTTCAGCAAAATTCCGCGTGTGGCGATAGCAGCACCGTATATTGGCGCCATAGTTAAATCAAATCGAATTGAATTGAATTTTTGAAATGATAGATTTTACAGCTTTGCTTTGATAAAATGTTAATTATCTCCATTAACATTATAACTTTATTCATTCGCACAGTTTATACATCGTTTTACAGGTACGTGTGTGCTCGCTGACGCCGTCAATCTTCATCGCATCGTCAATGCGGCCCAAATCGTCGTAGTCGACGCTGGAAATCTCCAAATATCCACATTTCTTCGCTAAGTGTTGCGAGATATAGCATGGAAAGGTGGTGTGAAGCAATTTACAATTCACCGCTTTGCATAACGGCACTCTGAAATCAAAAAAATAAGTGATGAAAGACAACAGGTTTTAGGTTAGATTTTTTAGCATAGTTATAGCATTTAGAAGTACATATCAAGACAGCCGCTCTAGCAAAATCAGCTAGTGTGCTGTGAGTGAGTTGTGATAGTAACGAAATAAACATAGAATAACATAATGTCGCATGGACTGGTCGCAATATTAAGCACTTGTGACTTATTAAGAAGCTCATTAAACATTTGAAAAACTAATAACTTTTACCTTGCTAGTAATAACTCTTCAGCGATCCCATCACGCCTATCATCCCGATGAACAAATAATCCCATCGATTTAATACATTGGTTCACATTCAATTCGTGAAGAATATTACGTTGCTTCTCCAAGACTTCCAAAAGGTTGTTTGCTTTTATCATTGTTGCCCCATTAAACTACAATAACATTATTATAAACAAATTTTAAACTCAACACAAAAATACCTTATAATTTTGCTTTTTAATAGCATAAGAGGTATACAAGCAATTATAACCAGCTATCTTAATTTCGCCGTTTGATGATTTGGTTAAGCAAATTAAGCTTAAATTCTCTGGTAGGAATTTTTGCCATAGTTTGCGAAATTCTCCTGTACTAACTTTGTCTTCAGTTACATCTAAAACAGAAACAGTGTCATATAGATCAAGTCTTTTATGTAAATACATATAAAGTATTGATAATGTTTGTGTCCCAAAGAAATGCTACAAAGGCATTTTTAACACTTAGCTAAAGATTTTCAAAAAAAAATAACCGCTCACATGTCAGTTTTATGTTGGAGATGAAGATATTTTATTTTATTTTGAACTTACGCAAATATTTGCAAACAAGTTCATCATCCAAGAAATGGTTTACGAAACCGTCAATTACTTGCGCAAAATACTCTTCGGTTAGATCCTGTATCCAATATTCGTTCTGCGTACGCCTACCCACGAAGCGTTTGTATATTTTCGGATAGTCTTCCGGATGTGTGCGTTGAAACACCATATCTGCAATTAATTCTTCCAGCAAAAGTACATAAACTCGACTATATTTGTCGCGCGTTGAATAGTTGTGAGCGAAAATAAATGTATCGCACAAACAAGTGTTAGACGATCAGTCTGAAGGCCACTTACTTGTTTGCACTTGTTGATTGGCAACAGTCCGGTATTGGTGCAAAATTATGTTCAATAAATAAAATGAATAATTTCATTAAATATTGCTTTCATTATTTTGTACAGCCTTATATAAGCGTTACTATACAACGAGTTCATTAAATCGTAAGTTATCTGAATAATTAATCATTTTTTTCTTCTTTGTAATGAATCAAATAGCTGATGAGCACTGAAGTGATAAATGTAATATAAACGAGTTCTGTCGATGGTTCAATTGAAAAGCATTTTTCAAAAGTCAAGTCAAGTCAGGTTTACGTTTGAGTTAGTCACGTGCTCTAGAGGCTCTAGAGGCTTCTTAATCACATAAATTTAGGTAGTGTCCAAGCTAGAAACTACTTTGGCTACGATCACACAGGTGGCGCCAACGTGCAACGTATTGCGACGTACAATGCTCGTTTTTTGAATGTTTTTATTTTTTTACCACTGTAAATAAATGAAAATGATTAATGCAAAAGTTATTGTCTATGTAAAATTAAATTTCCCGTCGAATGGCAAGGTGGAAAATGGAAGTAAATAAAAAGGAGTGGGAGCAAATCGTGAAAAACATGAATTTTCACCATAAAATGCCCTATAACTTTATTCCTATGGGAAGTTTCGAGCAACGGACAACTCCAATTGTTTTAGAATGACAAAATACCCCTTTATACAAAATTTGAACGAAATCGATGCTCCATCAAAAATCGCAAAAGTCGTAAGATTAACCCCTTGCTGTTTTTTTGGCCAAAAAAAATTTTTTTGATTCTTCTACTTTTGAGCATATCATCGTGTAGGGGACCCTAATAGAAATTGATGAGCCAATTTTGAGCCCTCTACCCCAGTTCTAAATGGGCCTACGGGCCTCTTAAATACCCACAAATGACCGTTATTTTTCGAAGAAAAAGAATTTTGTTTTTTGGCAAATTTAAGCATGGAATATCGTAGGGGATACAAAAAGATATCTAAATTACAAATTTAAGCCCAATTACTCTATTCTAGCTAAAGTTATGGCAGTAAATACCGGCTCCTACACCAAAATTTTAAAATTTTAAGGACTTTTAGCTATTTATTAGTCTAAATACGCAAGCGACAGTGCTACTGTGTGATTAAATTTATGTGTATTATATTTCTTTATATAGTTGCACTGTTTTATTAATATTATAAATACATTATAATTAATAAAATATTGATAAATTGTTTGTAAAATTTGAATTACTCGGTATAGGCAACTTAATGTACAACATACCGGATTTGTGTCTGCGCTAACAGCAGCTATAGTTTTGCTACCGACAATCAGACAGCGCTTGTGTTCCTATTAAAAATGTAATTATTTAATTGACTACTAAACGGTGAAAAAACGATGAAACAAGAAGACACCGTTTTAACAAATGGAATGTACTAGCTTTTAAATTTTTATAACTCTTCCTATCTCTCCCCCTTGCCCCTTCCATCAGTACCAACACAACTTTGAATGACAGATGTGTGACATGCATTTCCATCAGCTGATTTCAGTCACCGAAATCGTAAAACAATCGGAAAATATCTAACAATGTATTATAGTAATATATAAGATTTTTACACTAACATATACAGTAAGTATAATAAAAAGCATATTTAAAATATTAATAATATCATTTTAGAGATGTCCCATCTGGAAGGTGGTAAAGTGAATATCGCCCATATACAAAACGCGGCGAAGAAAAATTTAATCAACTTACTGGAAAAATGCGAAGGTACGAAACTAATCGTCTGGGAGAATTCGTTGGCGGGACCAGTTGGCTTAATAGCTAAATACAAAGTATTACAAGATCTGCGCGTAGTAAAGATGTATCCGCTGCGAAACGAGCCATTGCCGGAAAGCGATGTTAAACATGTGATATTTATTACACGCCCCAAATTGCATTCGATGGATTTGGTTGCACAAACCGTGCATACTGATACGAAAAAAGGGAATTCGAATAAACAATATCATTTGTTTTTTGTGCCGAAATTCAGTCTACTTTGCAAAAAGCGGCTTGAGAATAAACGAATGCTTGGTAGTTTAACGTACATTGAAGAATTTAAATGCGAATTGTTCCCATTTGATTCAGATGTGATATCAATGGAAATATCAGAAGTTTTTAGGTATAATTTAAAACACTACAAAGAGAATATTATTTTATATGTTATTTTTGTAGCGAATATAATTTACAAAACGATCCATCAACACTGCATCAAATAGCTCAAGCCATTATAACAATTCAACGACTGTACGGTCCAATTTCACGTGTTTGGGGCAAAGGCCAGGCGGCGAAGCAAGTATGGGACCTCGTAAAACGATTGCAACGTGAAAATAATCTACAAGATACCTACAAAAACTTTCAATCATCATGCATTGATCAAATTATTTTAATCGATCGTTCGATTGATTTAATTACGCCGCTAGTCACGCAACTCACCTACGAAGGATTGATTGATGAGCTGTTTGGTATTAATAATTCGACTGCTAGTTTTCCGGCCGAAAAGTTCAGCGACGATCGAGTTGGCGAATCGTTGTCCGAAGCAAAGAAGCAAATTATTTTAAATTCGGCCGATGGTTTATTTGCCGATCTTCGCGATAAGAATTTTAATGCTGTAAGTAAAACTTAGAGATAATATTTTATGGAGATGTAAGAATTATCGTTACTACACTCTGTATATTATTCATTTAAAGTAGAACGGTTGCAATAATTACTATGCTTTGTTAATAGGTTGGCTCTTACCTATCAAAACAAGCAAAGTTAATCAGTGCCCAACTCGAAGAACGTCATGAAGACTCCGTGCAGAAAATGAAACTGTTTGTAAACAAATTACCGAATATGCTAGCCCATAAAAGCGCTTTATCGCAGCACACAGCAATCGCCGAATGTATAAAAGAAATTACCGATAGTTTTGAATTTTACGATTGCTTACAGGTAAAAACTTGGGTATTATTATTTATTTTTATAATAGCAATATTAATATAACTTATATTGCAGGCTGAACAGGAATTTCTCAACTGCATAGACGTGGATAAGTCCAATCAGTATATCGAGGATTTAATTGCACAGGCAGCACCGATAATGAAAGTGCTGCGCTTGATTTGTCTGCAGTGCATGACCAGTTCCGGATTGAAACCGAAGGTGTTGGAGAATTACAAGCGAGAAATATGTCAGGTAAAACTAAACCAAAACAAAAAATTATAAATACTATGCGAGCGATTAATAAGACTTATTTTAATCACTCGTATACTCTCTTTTATTGTCTGTGCTTTGATATAAAAATCGTTCATCACGACCATGTCTTATTGGCCAACCGATTATATCAATCATATTATTTAGGTTTATGGTATTGAAGCATTACTGCAAATGATAAATCTAGAAAAAGCGGGTTTATTAAAAGTGCAGGCCAGTAGCCGGCCGTACACCGTACTAAGAAAAACTCTACGTTTAACCGTCGAAGACACATCCGAAATTAATCCGAAAGATATTAGTTACGTGCACAGCGTTTATGCGCCGCTGAGTATACGCATCACCGAGCATTTAATGCGAAATGGAGGCTGGAAGCACCTTCATGACGTTTTAGGGCTGTTACCAGGTAAAAATGTTTAAATTGAATTGAATAAAAATGCTTGCTGCTTTATGACTTACAAATTACTTTTATTTCCGTTTTCTGATTAAAGGTCCGACGTTTGAAGATAATCCCTACACAAACGGCAAAAATAGCAATGATTTATACTCCGATTCGCCGATGGTAGTTTTAGTATTTTTTATCGGAGGATGTACATTCGCCGAGGTAAATTCTATGCATAAATATTTTATTATCGAAATATATAAATGATTTTTTTTGTTTGTAGATATCCGCTTTACGCTTTCTTTCCCAACAGGAAGATTTAAACGTCGAGTTTATCATTTGCACGACGAAATTAATTAATGGGACAACATTCCTTAAAGGCATCGTCGATGTGGATAGGGGAAAATCGTAAAAGATTTATTAGAATTTATTTATTATTGTATAGGAATTAATTTCAACACTGCTTTAATGTTTAAGCAAAAAACAAACAAACATTTATTAGATTTTGTTTCCTTTTTACAATCAATTTATAAATTCTAATAAAATCAATAAACAGTGGTCAACTATAAAGCAATTATTATTATTATTAAATGAATTATTTTATACTATTGTATTATACAATTATTATATATTATATTGTATTATCGGAATATTTTAAGTTAATTTTAGGTTAGAAGTTTACTTCTACTTCTACTCATTCAATTTTAAGATGTCCAGTTCGAGTTTTTGGCTCTGAATCAAAGTTTTACAAAAGT
The DNA here is from genome assembly GCA_030264715.1 of Adinopsis sp. GC000173. Lineage (NCBI taxonomy): Eukaryota > Metazoa > Arthropoda > Insecta > Coleoptera > Staphylinidae > Adinopsis > Adinopsis sp. GC000173. The sequence continues at coordinate 21,708 of JARJDW010016750.1, read as the reverse complement.
CAAGAGTGGAAAATTGATTTATTGCCAAAAATAATGATTTTTTTTTTAATTTCTATATTAAGCAAATTGTTAGAGTCCGAATTTCAGGTTTTCATCAGAGGAGCACGAATTAGGTTTTAAAAAATCCATTTTTTTATATTCGGAATTGTGGACAGCTGAGGCCAATTCCATAAATGGGAGTTCACACAAACATTCTAATTAAACATGCAAACAAATTGCCCAAGTTGCTATTTTATGTCAAATGTAAACTCTTTATTAATTTTATTAACTAATAATCATTTGTTGAACAATCCGAATTAGCCCTTGCCATTCGAAATTCTTTAGATTCGTTACTATATATAATTAACAAGATTTCTTTTTTTTTAATCAAATATTTGCTAATATTCTACCACGCTGACCTTGACATCGAACCAATATTACTTTAATATGCAGTAATCATTGTAAACGAAAGATGTTCATGAAATTTAAATGACTTCTAACCCAGTAACGAGCATAGAGCTTCGATAAAAATACAAACAAGCAGACACATCTTTACACACCGGCAAATGCATGTATGACGACGACGGCTACGTGTCCGATTGCAGTGTAAAATCACAGCGACGTAGACACTCATCAAATGACTACGAAGTTTTGCGCATAGTTTTTCAAAAACTACCAAATGCCATCTTGGTGTTTTGCATAAAATAATTAAAATAAACAAGTATAATATTATTTTTATTGAGATAAGATTTAAATTAAAAGCATCAGAATATGCGGAAATTGGGGTTGAATATATAAAGTACGCCACTGTTCGATTGAACAGATAGATAATGTAGGGAAAACAATAATCTTGATGGACTGGACTATATGAGCGATCATAGGCTACCACCACCATATATGTAATATACGATCAATCATTCATCGTAATTATTAAATCGATAGAAAATACGATTGGACTGATATAATAGTCGTATAAGAGATTGAAGGCGCGCTTTAATGCAGTGCTTCGGTGCCTATTTCGTCACGATGTACGAAATCAAACTATTCCAGGAACAGTTTAAGATGATCGATCACATTGGAATTAATTCGCGCCAGCACATACGAAAGTACCGGATTAAAACCTACGTGTCGCTGTTTATCATCATGTACTTTAACGTATTCGGTGTACTGATGAATTTGATTTACTTTTTATGTAATTATTTCAATTTACATGAGCGAGGGGACTCGAAAGTATCGGGAATTGAGATGTGGTATAGAGCGAAATTGTGGAAAATCACTTATACATTTGCCGGTGTTCATTAAAGTGACTTTTTCCGAGTGAGTCGGCAAAGCTATATCACTGTGAGTGCATAGGTTCGCCCGAGAAGAAACAAGAGGAACGCGCGGCTGTGAAATTTTGTTTTCTGTTGGGAAAATTGCCTGCTCTAAGTAAATCCAAAGTGGTTTTCACATTTCAAAAATAAAGAAATGGTAATTGAAGATTAACCTCGTTCAGGACCCCACTCAACATCAACAACTGACAAAAACGACTACAAAATGCCTTTGTTGGCGCAGATCGCCGTCGAACCATTGATCAACTCTGTCAAATATCTGGAATGTCATGAGGTGGATTCCCTTACCTTCTCACAGATGAGCAAAAGGAGCGTCGACTTCAGCCATGTCTTCAACTTCGAAATCAGCTCAAAGAAACTCCAGATTTTTTCCGAACTCATTACTGGTGATGAATTGTGATGCTCTGGATATAGGCGAACCAATGCACTTACAGCGACACAATGGACACCTTCTAATATAGTGATTTTCCACAATTCCAGATACTTTCGGGCCCACCCACGTAAATACACCTAATTTATCATTTCGATTATTTGAATTGTTTTGCAGCCCGCAAGGAGTATGATGTAAACATAATTCTAGCCGATCTATCGATGCTGGTGACGATGATGATCAGCTTCGTGATATACATATCGACGAAACGGAACTACGTGAACTATCAGCTATTCATCGACGAGATAGCGACGTTTCACTACTTCAAAAAGCCAGACAATTTCGATCTATTAAATGCTTCCTTTAATCGTATCTTTAAGTTTATGAATAAATTTATCGTTTACTTTAGCCTTATATTTGCTGGATCGTACGTGGCGACGCGTGAATGTCCGGATCACGTCGTTAGCAATTGTGGATTATTCTTCGACTCGGTAATTATTTATTGTAGTTATTTTTTGTGTTGCCAAAATTGCAGTGTTGGATCTATTTCGTATTGATACTCTCATTGTATTAAAGTTTTTACTATGACAGACTAATTTTGAATCTAAAATAGCAAGAAAATGTAGAATTAAAGTGGAAGAGTGTTTGCTGAAGTAGTACATTGCAAATAGTACGATAATATAGATAAAGGAAACAAGATTTTGTATTAAGGAGGCTGGAGGTGTCAAGTTTAGGAGGTTTTACTTATATTTTACTAAATTTAGAAAATTTAAAAGAGGACAATCATAACAAAAAAGAAAAAATATAAAATTTGACGTTGGTGGAGGAATATTCTAAGCTTTCGCTGCATTTCTCTTCTTTTTAGCTAAGTTGCTCAAGTCAAAAGCCCATAATTTAGAGGTGCCAAGTATTGGGAGTCATTTGTGTTACAAATTTTTATATATAGGCACATTTGGAGCCGTTTCCAAAAATTTCATATGACACTAGCTGGAATATATGCCAAATCCTTTTTCATTTGTCTCCTTCAGTTACTTTAAGAATCAAAGTCGAAACTCGTACACTTTCGAGATCCTGGATTCTTAGAAAACAACTCAAACAGGCAATTAATAATGAAATTTGTGAAATTTTGCTAGAAATGTTAGACAAATTTATGCGAATGAATGAGAGATAGTTATGCTTTATTTCGAAAGGCCCGCTGAAATCTTAATCCAGCACTATGCCTCTTCAATCGTATCAATACGAAATAATTAATTGATATTCTACTACAAGCAACTTTGATCGACTTATTTTTTGCAGTACTATCTTTTTGACATCTACTACTTTCCGCTACGGCAAATCGTACTGTTTTGCCAAACGATCACATCGGCGGTGACGTTCATTGGCTGTGCGAACGCATTCCTCCTGATTCCGTGCACGTTCGACTTCATCTGCAACAAGATCATCGATCTGAAACGGCAGTTACGTAAGATTAAGGATATCAAGGGTTTCGATGAGCAAACGAAGCATTTCCGCTTCTGTTTGGAGTATCACAAATACATACTAAAGTATATTATATTTTGATATATGGAAAATATCGCAGTAAGTCAGTGGTTTCCAACCTGTATAGGGCTCGACTCAGTAAGAAGAACAAAATTCAAACATTTAACATGATAAGTTTCAAGGTGTCTTTCTTCTTCCAACATTTTTGTGTTCGTTCTTTAGCTTTATTATGTTTTTCGCAATTTTTAGTTCCTTTTGATCTAGAAATGCAAAGAAAGGCAGAAAACACAAAAAAATGTAAAAAAAAGAAGGAGCAAAAACTCAAAAATTGTAAAAGAATGTTGAGGAAGCTTGTAACTTTTCAGACCACTCACGTAGACACTAAAATTTATAATTTTTTAAATTATTTATGCCCTTGTGCAACACCCCATATTTATTAAATTATATTATTACAAGTGGATTATTTCATAAAAATTAAAAAAGGTTGGAAACCTCTATGACTTATGTATTGCTACAATTTTTCATATTTTGTTTCCAGTTTGTGGGCGCGCTTTTTTCAAATGATAAGCATTTCATCGTTCTATCTAGGTGTGTTGTGCGTCTTCGCCATTAGTTTAATTACATCGCGACTGATGATCGTACGTGTTTATGTCGGATGGCAATATAATGATTGCAATAATTTTTGATTTTCTTGCAGAGTACGCATTTCACATTCGTTATGTTAGCGCTTATTTTCAGTAATGGATATCTTATTTACGCCAGCAGCGCACAACATCTTTTCGATCAAGTAAATACTTTGTTTTAAATATAGTTGTAGTTAAATTATTAAGAAAATGATAAAAAAAAGTTCACGAAACTGGCATAATGGTAAGTAATATCTGAAATATTAATAGGTACTCAATAAACAATAGTTTCGGTAAGTTATTGAATTGAAATCGTCATTTTATTATGCATACAATAGGGGGAATATATAAGTGGTATAAGTTTTCGAATTATTCATATTCATCGCATTTTCTGACAAATATTTCTTTAATTAATCTAAACGCAATGAATGCTTGTCAAACCGTCCTTTTTCTAAACTTGTAACACTAAATATCAAGTAATTTACTTCCAAAAGCATTTAAAGTCTTACAAGGACGGACCAACATTCTCGCACTTAGGGTCGATTCGGGCTTTTAGGCCAGGCTGTTTTACGATTTAAAACTGATTTTTTAATGTCTGGACAGACCGGGGGCGGGTCGAGCCAGTCAGATTATCGTAGAAATAAAAATGACCTAACATTCTCGCCTTAAATTGTTTTTATTAATGATGTTTGGTCGTAAATACAAAACACGATAATCGCCTCAGGCCGTGTCTTTTGGATACTTTACCGAGGCCCTAACTAGACTCACACACAAAATCTTATTTGTTCTTTTATTTGTATAATTTCATATTCAAACTAAACTGTTATTGTGCGTCATCACGGGGGTGCTAAACTGCTTAATCGCCGAGATTAAGTTGTCAGTGCATGCATGCAGGGCCTGTGATAATCGATTTTACTTACATGAACATCAAATTTACCATACATGCATTAAGTATTTAAGCGGTTGCTTGCGGAGGTGGTTGTTCAATAATTATCACTCGTGTATGTAAATGATAAATTCGCAAAACCACATAAGTAGTACATGTATTAAAGGAACGATATCAGCAGAAGATTTTTATTTTGAATTATTAATTGCTTTACAAACGAAAAACATGACACTATCAAAGCTTTGTGATATCACCAGTGCCGTTTGAACTGAACAAGCTATAGTTTAGGGCTTCGCATTCAAAAATGAAATACCTTTTAACTACTACTCTCTTCCTACAAGTTTTCTTGATGGTAATCTTGTTGTTAGGTACTACCAGCAATCGATTTGAATCAGATAATTGCCAAAATATTATATATCATAAATCGATTGCTGGCAATCGAGTTGCTAACTTCACTTTATAAAGTCTTTCAATTGAATGATGAATCCAAATAGAGCTCATTTTAAAGATGATAAAAAGGCAAAAGCATGTCTCCTTGCTCTCGGTATGTGTAATACATCGCATACTTTTACACCACAATATTAATATAATTTATTATAGGGCCTCATTAGGGTTTTAGCTTAGCAGACTGGATCTCTATAAATCTGCGACACTGGGTATCACAACTGATAGCGTTAGGTTTAGTTGCTGATTAATTACAACAATATTTCAACTCAAACATTAATAAGATGTGGAACAACGTATTATCCTTTACTACTGATCGTGTACTGATTTATCTCGTCGATGACAATAATAATTTTTGTTTTTATAATAACTATCTGATATTTCAAAACTTTTAAATAAGAACGAAACTATTAAAGTATTTTATTTGAAGTTAGCGTTGGAACTGCCACAATGTGTCAATGTATTCGTAGTCATTGAATCCTTCACACAGAAAAATAATGTGCAAAACAGATTGAGTTTCAAAATATTATCGGCACTTAATCATTACAAATTTAAGAATTTTAGCGCAGATATATCGCACAGGCATATTTTATTTAATTAGTCGGTTCTTCAATAATTATCACACATGTCATATATGATAATTTGCGATATTTTGTGCAAATAAACCTCTAACTAAAGTAATTTAAGGTGTTGATAACCTGCACGTGCAAAAACCACATAAGTAGCATAATTTGGAGAAGTAATGAGTGCAATTAAGGGCGGTTGAGCGATTTGTTGATAGATTGCTTTAGGTATAAACTCGCTCCCCCTCGGTACTTAATTTTCATTTTGATTTAGTGTTAAAAGGGCAATTTATATAATACGGGATATAAGAGGAAAAGCTCGATTTATGTATTAGTGAAAATCGTAGATATAATTAATCAATTTTTTCGTGATTTTCATCATCTCTCGCTTATCCGTGATCTGATCTTGTTTCAGGTGATTGATAGTCCAATAATTTTATTATATAGTAGATCGTGTCATCGCAAACTACCCTATATTTAAAGATTTTGTTTACTTTCGATGTGTTTTGTTAGCAAAATTATATAGGGTTTTCCAATAAGAGGTGTTATTTGACATATGTCATGAAAAGTATATTGTCCTGTAAGCGTGGTCGTGGTGGTCATAGCGTGGTCGTAGTGGTCATTTGCCTGATGTTATTTTCCACTATTAACGCCATACCTTCCTCTTTATAATTAAATAAACATCCGATCATTTATATTAAAAAATGGAATTTTTTTTGAATGTCAAAATAACACTTCTTATTGGAAAACCCTATATTTTTTTGCTCGCACACGGACATATGATTATAAAACAATGTTTTTACAACTAAATGACCTTTTTGCTGTTTTCCACATTTGAATCTTAATAATCTGGTCAAAAAACCATACACTTGCGCTTTTTAATAGCTCTCTATGCGATAGATAGACACATTTCATTGCACAAAATTATATTTATTATTATTAGATGAAGCAGTTGCTTTATGCATGTTTAAAAAAACACATTTGCTAATTAGTAATGATGTAAAAGCGCACCCATTCGAACGGCGGGGAGCTTACATACATCGCCATCAGCCATTTTTACACACGAAGCGAATCGTTTCGAACGGGAGCCGCAGCGGCAAAGTACCGCCCGCAGGCAAATTTTCAAAAATTCCCTTTGACATAGGCCGACTGACGCATGTTCTACTCTACTAGGCGCGCTTCAAAGCCACCACCATTTATATTCCTTTTATCGATTTCGCTCACGCACTTTGGTATTTGCAGTGCGAATATCTGTATTATACGATATTCTACTCCGTACCGTGGAACGGCAACATTAAGCTACAAAGGGACATGATGATGATGATGGTGCGCACGAAGAAGGCGCTGCCGTTGCAGTTCAGCATCTTTGGCGACTTTAATAGAAATCTACTTGTTAAAGTAAATTTATTAAATGTAACAAAAAATGAATAATTGATACATTTATTGATTACAGATATTCAGGTTCATCTACTACTTCATCATGTTTATCTGGAAAATTAAACAATAATGTTTAAATTTTATTATATAAATAATAGTGTAATTAGCACAGTATTAATGATAAGGTGACTTGATGTATTTCTTTCGGTAGTACAGTATAAATAAGTAGTTTCATTTGAAAGGATTTTTTTTATTTAATTTGATAATGTAGGGTTAAAAATGTGTGTCTATTTGTACTCGATAGATTCAATAACCATACATACAATCGCCGTGAAACTTTAGAGAGTTGTTTAATATAGTCCAAAGAAGGTTGCTGGCATATTAAATATTCGAAGAAGACGTTATATTCGCCAAAATATATTGTTTTGTGAAAATAGTACGACTGTCACTTTGACAGCTGTCAGTGACTCAGGACAAACATTCAAATATTTAAACTTTTACATTTACTCCTTGCAGACGATCAAATTTATGCCTCTGTACCAGCAGGACAAAAGTAATGCAACAAATAACTTTAAAACTTTATAAACATAGTCAAAGTTTAAACGGAAAATTATTTTAATCAATCTTTACTGGGCAAGAGCGTAGTAGTGCTAGTAGTCTATAACAGAAATATTTTCTGAATAATATTTGCTGCTTGATTTTGTAATGTTTGTCGATAGTAAACAAATACAGGTGGCCCTCGGTTTACGACTATTCAATTTACACCGCACGCCGATTGTTCTTTTGTCAGAATACCTTTTCCATAGTTTATACCTTTATGGTATAGGATTGCACTTTTATGAGAGAAGATATTTCCACATTCCAAGTAAAAAGAAATTAAAAATAGCTCTTTTAGGCACTGACAACAGCAAGTAAGGACGTTTAATTTGTTGTAAATAGCAGCTACAATAAACCGTAAACGTTAGACCTCTAATATATATTGTGGAAATGGTACTCGTACATTTTTCCTCTGTGTGTAACAGCTTGAAAACTTGCAAAATTTTGTAATAATGACAATTCATTTTACTTTACCACATAAAACATTTTCATTTGTAATTTTAAGTGTAAAATCGCCCCTTTTAAAGGGGCATTACATGCACAAATAACCTTTTTGCTTATTTTTGACTTTTGTAGAATAATATTTCAATAGCACCCATTGTGATTGCGTTCCATTTCCTGCAATTCGCTTTACGGCTGTTTTACCTATCCCCGATCTAAACCATGGACCACCTGTAGGTTCAATTAATGATTTCTGGAGTAGCGACATAGATTAAGCCTTATAAAGCGGTATAATTTCATTTAAGATAAATCTGCAGTATCCATATGAATTTTTATTTTTTTGTACTGTTACCGGATTAAAAATACCTAGTCACCTTACTAATGAGTGAATAGCACTTATTTCCAAAACTATATGACATGAAATAAATAATTCNAAAGCGGTATAATTTCATTTAAGATAAATCTACAGTATCCATATGAATTTTTATTTTTTTGTACTGTTACCGGATTAAAAATACCTAGTCACCTTACTAATGAGTGAATAGCACTTATTTACAAAAACTATATGACATGAAATAAATAATTCCTAAAGATGTTTTACATTTCACAATGTCGACTTTTTCAACAAAAAAAAATGTTCAAGTGAAATTCGAACAATAAAAAATGTATTACAAAGCAGTAAAACTTTCCTACAGCATACTTCTTTCTGACAAAGCGCATAACAATTTCTATTGTCTGCTTTTTTGTGCGAAGGACATAGACGGACGGGCGGCGACCATTTTTCAATGTCCTTCTTGCTATGCTTTCTCGTCGTCGCTCATTATTTATGCTCGCTTGTTCAGGAAATTAAAAATGGCCATGTAACCATCGATTGATTTCTATTTTTGTTTTGGACGAAAAAAGGTAATTCCTACGTCCGAAAATATGATATACATTTACATTGTTACTATATGAGTTAATCTTGAGTGATTATTAATCTATTTTTTAGTAATAATCAAAATTGGAGGCATATTAATAGCACCGCTTTACAGTTCCTCCCCTTTCTTATGCTGTAACAATTTTTACCACACTCATTAAGTAACACATTTTTAGACTTCATGTTGCTATTAAGCTCCTGATCACAATTTTCACTGAAATTAACCATTTTGCAATTACAGCGGGTGTCATTAAATACAATTCGTTCTTTGTTGTTTGTCAATTATTTTTTACACAGGCAATCTATGGCAGTGCAATCCGTTGATTAGTAGTAAAACTAGTACTTATTGAGATGCAAAAGAGAATAAATGGCAATTTTAATTATATTCCCTAGTCGCATGTTTTTAAATAAATGTATACCATATATTTGGGAGTATCATATTTGTAGATTTTAGTATTCAATTTGCCTATGCGTTGTTGGGTTAAATGTAATGAAGCAGTCAGAAACTTCGGTCCTGGAAATTAACATAAAAATTTAAGCGGTTTTCTCAGAACTTGCCTCCTAAATACTACCTGACAGAGAAAAAGATGCTCGTCGCAGATGGTGGTAATAATAGATTCCCATTGTGCAGCTAATCCCTCGTGATGTTTGTAAAAATGGTCGTGTTTCGAAATGTCATAAAGTGATGGATTTCCATGCACAAAAGGCAAACACAAACAATTATAGAAAAATATTCTTGTCTTGTATTTGTTGTTTATAATAAAGTGAGTACAATCATTTTTCTAACATTAATAATTAAAAATGAACCATCAATGTTTAATGTATGAAAAATTGCACAATAGATTTTGTTGTACATTCGTTCCGCAATTTTTGTTTTAACATATTTTGAACACACAATTTTGGTAAATACAGCTACATTAATCAAGAGAAATCGCAGTAATGAAATGAAACGAATGTATCGTACATGATATAATATGAGAACTATAAGTTTTTATTTGGCAATAGTAATAATACGAAGTTTTTTTTGAAATAATCTCTTAAATTCTATACATAATTTAATTATTTGTTGTAAAAATTAAGGCAAATTAATTAACAATTGCATCAATATTACCAAATAACACTATTATATGTATAAAAAATCTTTATGTACATTTTTATCATATTTATAACCATATTTACAAAGTTTTGTACAAAAGGGCTTACTTACTAAGAAAATTATAATTTTATTAAATCAAAATTAGCGTTCACTAAATATCCAAAAAGGCTTAGAAAATAAATACACTTCCGTTTTTGACGTCAAATTGTCGTCCCTTATACTGATTATTTCAGTCCATATATATAATATCAGTTATCACTAAAATAAATAATTTACATTGGTTTGTTGGGATTCGGCGCATCTTTGTCAATTCGCATATCGTCGATTTTCGCTACAATTTTTAGTGCTGGCCCGAGTTTCATAGCCATTGCAGTCATCAAGTGGTCCTCCTTTAGCAGCATCAACGCCTGCCCATCGATTTCTTGTATCAGGAAATCTTCAGCGTAGTCCGAACAGCCAGGTAGGTTTTTAATAAAGTCGCTAACTTCTTGCACCTAAAGTAACAACAACATTAATGATGAGTATTAAATAATTTTTACATGTGAATGTAAAAACATACCGTCCATTTAAGTGGATCAACTTTCGGTGTGCTTTCTTCTTGCGTGACATCCATAGGACTGAGACTACTTTCAGCGCCTGAAGCCACAGATTCCACATCAACCTCCATTCCATCATCTTTATCCCATTTCCTTTTGCCGTCCTTAGACTTTTGACTAAACAATAAATGAGTATTTAGTGATATTTTTTAAGCTAGACAAAATATAAACATACTTTTTCGAACAGGCAATCGAACAAAACCGTTTATTCTTCTTGAATTTCGATCTAACATCAACAATGCCACAGCCTTCACATTTCGCCAAGTCACCGCTCTTGGGCGATCCATTATTCACCGGTGACGAAGCCAATCGCTTTCTGAGCGGCTCATCAATATGTTCCTTATCCGAATTCGAATGCTTGTAATCGCCCAGCAACGAGCTGCGTATAATCGGAAACGGTTCCGAGGATTCCTGTATGACGAAATCTTCAATCACATGCGTTAGCACCTGCGGCTTGACCATCGCCTTCGGTGGACAGCGTTCTTTCGCCTCCTCGGCGGTGGTCGCCACAGGCAATCCGCTTTCATTCACTTGCGACGTCGACACAGGTATCGCTGGTACAGTGCCAGGAATCGGTGTCGGTTGTACCGTAGCTGTTGGATTCGTTTCAACCCCATTCGTGAGCGGCTTAATTTCTGTGGTTTGTGCCGCTTGGTAGTCGATAACAATACCATTCTCCTTTGGTACTTCCTGCTCGGCGCTAGCCTCGGGCATACCATCAGTGACTTGCTTGATTTGCGGCACTGTCGCCGGGAGGGGAATTTGTTGTGGCGTTTGCATCGGCGCCGTTGATATCGTAATCGTTTGTTGACCAGGCTGCGCGGTGATTTGCTGCACTTGATTTTGACTTATCTGTGGGATGGTGCCGGCTGCGGTTTGAATTTGTCCAATAATTGTGCCTTGCGGTGCCATTTGTTGCAGTTGCTGCAATTAAACAATAAATTAATTCATTTATAGGATTATTACACGGTTGCCATGATATTTAACAGCAATATATAATCTCCAATTATGCTAGGGCGAACTAATATGAGAAACAAATAAATAATTCATTTAGCAATTAATAATTAAAAAGCGTTCTAATTAGCTAGAATAATTAGTGTCTAAGCATAACATCTGGAATGATATATCGATTGGACGTTGTTAATCAAAATTACCGGATGTAGTTGCTGTAATCCCATTTGCATCGGTTGCTGCGTTACCGCGAGATTCGATTGTAACGGCTGGATGGTGCCCTGTATCGTTTGCTGTACCTGACCGGTTGCTTGCGGCGACATTGACACGACAGGCATTATCGGTCGATCAGTTTGTACTTGCATTTGCTGTTGCGGAATGCCCTGGATCGTTTGCATTGCTACAATTATAATAAAAAGGATATTACTAGACATAAGCATTTCAGTCGCATGTGAGAATAATTACTCATCATCGGTTTCGGTTGGATGTGTTGCGGTTGCCCTTGCTGGAATTGCATTTGCTGCAGCGTTTGTTGTTGGATGGCTTGTTGCATAATCACCTGCTGACCTTGCACCTGTTTATTCTGATTCGCGAGTTGCTGCGCCTTTTCGGCGGTCATTGGCGAACCGGGAGTCATATTCATACCCGTCGACGTATTCATCACTAACATTCTATGAAAACAATAATTCATTACTATTACCTCGTACCCGTTTATATTATAATTTGCGAATTAATTTCTCACAACTGCGTGGTGACTTAATGTCTTAACACGTTTATTTTAGAAATGAATTAATCTACGCAGTATCTCTTGCAGGTTATGTTTACAATCAGCTGTTGCTTGGTAACGTTCACGTTATTATTTAACATGCGTGATAGAGAAATTAATACTGCGGATATTAAATTTTCGCTCGAATAAAAATCGTTGTGTTAGATAAACAATGAATATTTTGCTTGATAAGTTATTCCTTTACAATTATAATAAATTAACACAAACAATTGTGACAATGCAATTTTAGGTTTAGAAAAAGTATAATATTACACAATTAAAATGTCTGATTTTCTTATTAAAAACAAACAAGGAATTGAATGAAATTCTTATGTCAGTTCTATTTAGAAGCCGTGCTGTGTAATAAATATACTATTACTTACTTATTTGGCACCAAGTGATGTTGTTGCACATTATTATACGGTTTAATTTGTGTTTGATTAGCAGCATCAGCTTTTGGTGCCGGCGATGTTCGAATTCCCGGCGCTTTCGCTCTAACTTTTGTGCCGGCTTTAGCACCCATGCCAACCTATAAAATTGAAAAATAACTAAATAATTAATATGATTGATTTCGATCAACAATTGAGGAAGGAACACAGTACGCAAAATAAACAATACACGCCGTTAATTTCTTGTTTTTTTTGGTTTTGTTGCTTGTTACAAAATAAAAGTAAAATGTGTGTTAGTGGTGTGTATCACTTACTTGCGTCTGTGCCCCAATTGTTTGAGTCGAAACAGAACTTGCCGGTCTAATATTTTGTGCGTTCGATGGTAGAATATTTAATGGACGATTAGTCGCCTGTTTCGGCTGTATATTTTCTGCTGCCGGTCTAGGTTTGCCCAATTGCTGTATTGTGCCTTGCGTAGTAAGCGTCGCTGAAAAATCCAAGTGTCATTTAATTTCGGGAAATTTTCATGATGAATGTGAGGCGCGTGTATGTAGGGAGGGGAACGAAACGCAGACTTTTCAGCTTAACAGCTGCATTCAGAGATCTCCCTTGTTATATTGCTCTACGGAGAATGCATTTATGTGTATTGGCAATGTCTTATTTAGTCGTGCAATAAAACACCCAAAATTCTCCAATATTTAAAGCATAATTACAGTAAAAAATGTTACCTTAAAATTACATGATTTAACTTGCACATAATATTTTACTAACTTCATTGATGACAAGCTCAGTAAAATGCAAGTATTTGATTGGCTTAAAACAAATATCGGATAGCCATGAATTTGAAACAAGTGTATTTCGCAAACAGAATTATTTTAATTTTAAAATATACTGTACTGTGTGTTTTTTGTTTATTAGAAGCAAATAAAACCTGTGAAGATAGAAACTATGGAAACTTACGATTTTGCTGTGTCTGAATGGTGGCGGTTTGCGGTCCCTGTTGAATAAACATTCCCGGTCCCGGCGATCCATCCGGTTGCGTGCCGCGAATGAAGATGGGATTCTGTGCGATAATTGCCTGCGATTGCATCCCGTTCGTCGTCCATACCTGCGGTATGCTATTTGCAAATTGCCATGGTGCCGCAAACTGCATCGGCTGTCCGTTCGCTTGAATCGGCGATATGATTTGCGTGGTTGGCTGCGAACCGATCATCGCTTGGGAGACTTGCACGCACTGTCCTTGCTGCTGCTGACCACCTGCCACAGTTTGTATATTATTCCCTACTTTTTGCATTTGTACTTTCTGGCCTTGTATAACTTTGTGCATTTCTTGGGATTTTTGTTGTTGGGCAACGGCGTTACCCGGCGCCGTGTGTGTTGGAATGATATTGGGTTGGGAACCGATCGCCAATTGGCTAAACACCAATGTTTGTTGTTGATTTTGTGTTGTGGGAATTGTGGGTATGGTTGTATACCCGGGGAATGTTGCTATAAAATAAATTCAAACAAAAAATTAAAATTTAGACTATATGAGGAATGCGAATGTGGTGGTAGTAAACTCACCTGCTTGGCTCGCTTGTAGGACTTGTTTTCCCTGCGCCGTCGTCAGCATATGCGGCGCGATCTGATTGCCTTGAAACGGCTTCGTTATCACCTGTATCTGCTGCGGATTGATTCCAGGATGCAGCGCAATATTGCCGGGCATCAACAATTGGCCTTGAGTGTTATATAATTGCTGCAAGTAGGTTTGATTCTGTATCGGCTGTTGTATAACCTGCACTCTGCCATGGCTCCAATCGTTGATCTGTTGCGTGTGTGCCGACGCCTGCTGGAGCGGACTCATCGTCGTGATCGTCGTGTTGTTGCTGCCGGTGGCTAATAATTGGGCGCCCTGCGTCTGTATCACTTGCTGCAATTGCTGCTGCTGAGTTTGTTGCTGATTTTGCTGTTGCTGGACCTGCTGCTGCTGCTGTTGCTGTTGTGCATCAACCACTTGCTGCTGCTGTTGCTGTTGTGCATCAACCATTTGCTGCTGCTGCTGTTGCTGCTGCTGCTGCTGCTGCTGGTTTTGGTTATCAATCTGCGCCTTGTCGCCCATGTTGAAGGTGTTGTTATCGTCTTTCGCCGGCTCCACTTTATTACTATCACCACGTTCTAGATTCAATAAAGTGTTTGCGGCATCGTATTTACAATCCTCCGCTGTGATATCGTAGATGCCCGCTTTTTGCGCTAGCGTTTCCAGACACTGCAGCGATCTGCTGCTCTCCTGTTGCTGCGCCTGTTCCTTGCTCTCAGCTGTTTGTGGAAGCTGCTGCTGCTGCTGCGATGCTACGACGGACTCTTGTTGCGTCGATTCCGGTTCCTGATTATTGTGCTCCTCGTCGTTATTATTCACCTTATTCTGCTTCGTAGGAACGCTGGTGTTGGTGGTGTCTTTCAATGGTTGCTTACCATCAGCTAGTTGGAGATTATCGTAGTGTTGTGATCTGCAAACGCATATTTAAATATTATATATGTAATTGATTTATTTGATTCTTAAACAGCAAAACAATTTTCTTCATTCATTTATTTATTTATTAATGATTAATGGATGTCGACAAAATATTACAACATTACTTATTATAGTAGTTTATTATTTCTAGATTAGAAGCATTTCCGAGCTGGTAAAAACATAAATTATTTCGAAATGATTTATTTATTAATCATATATTGATTTGGACATAACAATTTAATGATTGAAATTAATTATAATCAAATTTCATGTGTAAAGTGAAACAAATTCAACTTATTCATTCCAATTTCATTATTTATGAAATGATAACACAACAAATCACCCATTCGGATCTGTTTTGATAAAATAAGATACAGAGAGAAATGATTTTGTTATAAAAAATTAAAAGAAATAGTTGGGAATTGATACATTGTTTTAATTTTATTTTTATTATATAAACTAATCTAAAGCATATGTAAATTTCATTCAAATTTCATCAATTGTAAGCATTTTATTATTATATTTTGTAAGGTTAATGAAATGATAACACAACAAATCTCATCGGATCTATTTTGATAAAAAAAGATAGGGAGAAACGACTTTGTTATAAAAAAAAATTAAAAAGTAGTTGTAGATTCACATATTGTAAGTAGACTTAAACATAAATCTAAAATTTATTTCAATTTCATTAATTGGAAGTATTTTATTAATATTTTTATATTACCCAACAGATCACATCGAATCTATTTTGATAAAAGAAGATAGAATGAAACGACTTTGCGACAATATAAAAAAATTAAAAAGAAAAAGTTTTAAATTGATATACTTTTTAATTAATCTTTTTATTTAAAGTAAGATAACGACAAATCAGAACATGACACCTTTTATGTCATCCAAGTGGTGGATTAGTAAATTAAAATAATGTTGGTAACTTGTCATTAGACCTCATTAGACGTATGATAACAACAAACAATTGACATGTGTGTTGACAAATTAAGTAATTAAACGTTGATTAAGTGTGTTAATAAGGCAAAAGAGTGTAGAATTTTTAATTGGTGCAACAGCATTTCTTCAACACAATATAAAACTGTGCAGGTATTTATAACCTTTTAAATTTTTAATGACAATTTTTGATTTCCATAGCAACGGCTAGCGACCATGTTGATTGCTAATGGCGTCTGTGTGGCATTAATTTCATAATGGCAGGCACCCCTAACCCAAACTCTCCCCCATTTACATTTTTCCTCTACCCTACGCTTCATAAAGTAAAAGAAATTGCACGCACCCTAACCCCTACAAAACGTAGCAGTACAGGAAGCAAAAAATTTCCCCTCTCATACGCGCAAACAAAAGCCATTAGAAACGTCCCTTCCCCAAATGCGCGTTACACATTCACAAGGTATCAACCCTCAAAATGCGAAAAAAATTCAAAACGAAAATATGTGAAAAAATATTGCAAATTTTTGATAAATTAAAGGTGATGTACGAAAACGCGTTCGATGGACGCGTACATCTACTTTAAAAAGCGCCCCTTTAGTCCGACTGGTTTCGTTTTGTGTATCTTGAGTTGCATGTGCTGCGTTGCCATGCCGCCACAAAACAAAATAATAAAAACAACACATAATAAACACATACGAACACACACACATAGTATATTACACATACCATTTGCGCGCTGATTAATCCATCAAATATCCACAATCAATTTGCACCAATATTAATTAATTAAATTAGAAGAAAGAGGAAAACAATCGAAAAACAAAAAGAAAAAGAAATCAAACCTTTTAGTAAAAAAACCATACGATCGTCGTTCCATTATTATAAATACATTGAAATAAAATAAAAATAAACACTAGAACGCGCACATATACGAAATCGTTTTCTCTCACTCACATTGACCAAGCACTGAAATTTTTTTCGAAATTGCCGTCGCCCGCGTTCGCATCCAAACCTCGGCTCTCTCTGTTTTATTGCTCAACGCGCACACTATTCACGGATGTGCTCCCAGGCGCACGCGCATCCAAACGCACAGCAAACCGGGTGTCCTTCATACAGCCAATCGGCGCACAGCCAGCCCCACCATATGTATGATTGGTTGTCGCCGCAAAGTTACGCGCATGGAGACATAATATTAATAAAAAACATGGATACATTTTAATTAAATTGATGACCTCCATGATAATTTCGTTTCGTATATGCTAATTAAAATTCAAACATAATGATGGCGCGCTGGTGTTGTGTATGTGTATACTACTAGCCATGGCGCAATACGATATAATACGGCTTATTCGGTGCTGTTTTGCAACCAGACTAGACTATGCATAATACAACATTTTTCGGTGTTCAATGCTGCACGAGACGGCTTTATTTTAAGCAGCAAAGACGGTTTAAGGTTAAGCAAGATGGCGTTATCACGCTACGAATGCGTCGAACAAAGATAGCACATCAATTGAAAGGTTGTGCTAGTCGAACAGTGAGGGAGCTATGCGAAAGCCAAGCGTTCGATAAAGATGGCGTCCGAATTATGGTTAAGCTGTACAATGTGTACAAAAATGGTGGGTACGTGCACGAACGAAGAAGCACGATTCATCCAACAAAGATGGCGATAATACGCTATACAATAAGTGCGAGTGAGAGAAACAACGCACGCCGTATGTATTTAGGTTGGCTGATATATTCTCAGCGGGGAATCGTCCCCACGCCATGCAGCGATGTTATTTTCGTGAGCGTGTGTGTGTGTGTGTGTGCGTTTTGTATTAAAACCAGCCGACCAAGCCGGCAGCATTCCAGCGTCGAGTCTTCAGCACGCACATGGAATTATCGATCTCATCTTCTGCTGCCTGCTATAGCGAGCTGAGCGAACGGACGAGTGTGTATATATATGTAATTTTAGTGTAGTAAGGGCTCAGCCTACCGCAATTTCAGCAACGCATTGGTAATAATACGACGGAGTTGTTTATTCGTTGCCGGGCAACGACGCACACTTCCTCTCTTTTTTGCGGCTGCTGCTCCTTGTTTTCGTTCGTGTTCACTACGCTCAACACTTTCTAATGCATTGTGCTTGTGAGCACGCTTTCTCATTTCATCCCATTTAACGCAGATGTGCGTATTTGCATTTTTTACATTTTCAAAAATGCATGTCATAGCCCTCCTTTTATCATTGGGAAAAAAGATGATGTGAATTAAGGCTGTATTTGGCGTTTCTTGCCTCCCCTTCCGTCTCAATGAAAAACTTATGCCCTTCGATTATTATTGGCGATATTGGTTTTATTCAAAAAGCAAAATAAAGTTAAATAACTCACGCGAAAACCTGTTTTTTGAAAAACCCTTTTTTCCATGCCATAATTGCATTGTCAATAAAGTCAAAATTTGTTGGCATTTTTTACATCGCAATTATGGTATTAAAAAAGGCTTTTTTCAAAAAGGGCTCTTTAGCGTGTTGCCTGCGATTTTTAACTTTGTTTTGCTTCTGGAATGAAGTCAATATTTTAAATAATAAGGTGCCAATCTGAAATAGTCGAGCGCAATGTTTTCCCTAAATTGCCAGATACAGCCTTAATTTTTCCTCACACAGCTATTTTCGTACGTTGTTGCGTAGGTATACATATACGCCAGATACGCCAACAACTTTTTTTTATTGTTGTTTGTTGTTGGGTAAGATGGCGAGCATCGGTCGGTCGGTCGGCCAGACGAGGACGACGCGCGGAGAGCGAGAGCAGCGTATATAAAATATAAAAGAATGGAGTTTGCATGTGTAGTATGGTATTAAAAGCTGGATCCGCCCTAGGGAAATAAGTCATGTGTTGGGATATTGAGTTTTTTGACATGCGATTGCATGGGGGGACGACGACTACGACTACTGCCGCGGACCATCGACAGACAGAGCGAGAGAGAGACACAGAGAGAAGGATGAGGGTATAGAATACTACTACAGAATTTTTTTTGTATGTGTGCGGCTGTCGACTGGTGCCTCGTCGTTCGTTGTGTTATATCTTCGAAATCTTTATTTTCGTGCCGGGTTTTATTATGTTTGCGAGGAGCATGATCGTAATGCATAACGAGGCGCATCCACGCGCTCCTACTGCCTGTGATTGGTTCACCACACCGCACACACACAATCGCTTCATCGCGCCACTTTAATTTCCGATTGGGGGTGGTGTATTAATGCAAATTTTGTACAAAATTCGGGGAAATGCGAAAAAAAAGACACGCTCACGACAACGCTCTCAGTCTTAGAAGAGGTGAGCAACCTTGAGGATGGATTTCCTATATTATTGTCTGTGCCTCAAACAACACACGAATAATAACTATAAGTTAGAAAATTAATGATATGTGCACAAATTGTGTGCAAAATTCGTAAAAATGCAGAAAAAACTCTCTTGTATAGAAAAGGTGAGCAACTCTGAAAGGATTTCCTATTGTCTGTGTCTCCAATTCAAACAACGTACTAATACCTAAGTCAGGAAATTTTTAACAACATGGATTACTTACTTTCTGGTTAGGAGTTTTAATGCAAAATTTGAAGAAATGCAAAAAATGTTCACAACGAGTTCTCTTAGGATGGATTTCCTATTGTCTGCGCCTCAAAGGAGCGAGGAAATTTTTAGCGATATGTACAGGTTTGATGCGCACAGTTTTAATTTCTGCTTGGAGGATTTGATAGGAATTTGGAGCAAAATTTAGGGAAATGCGAAAAAAAGCTCACTCATAGAAAATGTGAGCAATCCTGAGGATTTCCTATTGTTTATTCTCCACAAACAACACACGGACTACCTAACTTAGGAATATTTTAACAATTTGCACAGTTTGATTAGCGATTCCCAAGCTGCAGAATAATAACATATGCTATAATGAAATCAAGTTTTGAGACCTACTGCTTTGGTAGCGCAAAATCTAATTTCCTGTTGGATCTTTTAATGCAAATTTTGTTGAAAATTTGGCGAAATTTTTCTTTTTCTTTCTTTCTCATAAAAAAGGTGAGCAACCTTGTGGATTTCCTATTGTAATAAGCTATATAGAGGATATGCTGGGCACACCGTTTAGATGCTATCGTGCGATTAATTAAAACAACGGGCAAGCAGGCAGGTCGGCAATACAACCTATATTCTATGTGAGTATTAACATACACACGATTCGAGCTAGTTTTTATCAAATTTCATTTGAATGATAAATAAATGAAGTTTGAAAAAACATATACACCCAGGCAAGTTGATTTATTTTCCTCCATTGTATGTAAAATATCGTGCCTTGCTTGCATGGTGTGTGTATTCAGTATTGTATAAAAATGGAACAATATGGCTTTTTCAATTTCGTCATTGAATAAAAGGTACGATTTCGAAAACAATTAAGACAAATAAATGGCATTAAATTGCTGCTATGCATAATATACAGGGTGTGTATGTATATGGATTGCGTGTGCATATAGGTAAGTACTTAGATTGTTGCAAAGACAATGTAATGTTGTTGAGGAAGGAAAAAAAGGGGGGAGGGCGCGTTTGATTAATATCGGTTTTTTGCTCGGCTGCATTCCCCAGACGAACTAGATCATCTAATACTAAGTGGTGGATACTTAAATTACGAACACGTTCGTTTTCCTTGTATTGCTGTAATTTTATCGAATGCTAACAACTCAAAATTAGTAAAATTATCGAAAAAACGCGATCATTGATTTTTGCTGGATCATTAGTACAATAAATGGCACTGATATTTCTTACTCACTTATTACAATTAATAAATTATGCCCAAAAGTGTTTAAATTACATAAAATGTTTGACAGTTTAGGGCTGTGTTTGTTTTGAAAAAAAAAGGAATCTTTTTTTGCTATTAATTTAAATTGCTGATGGGCCTATAAAAGTGACATTTATTTACATTAATTTGAAATTTAAAAAATGAAAATAAATAGATGACATTGATATATATATACAGGGTGTGTATGAGTGCGTAGTGGCGTGGAACCGTTGTTGCATTGTGACGGCGATCGTTTATATTAATATCGACTTTATGGTGCATTCCCCCAGATAAACTAGATCATTAAGGCTGCGGTAAAGCTGTCGAAAATTTGCGTTGAACACCACTCCGTTAGTTTTAAAGATATTTTGATCGGCCAAACGGCATTCTATTCTGTAAATGGTCAAAAAACACTTAAGCTATTTTAAATTAATTTAAATTTGTAAACAATGTTTTCAAACTCGAAATATTAACATTTTTAAAAATTTTAAAAATTCAAATTCAAAGAAATCGGCAAAACATTTCGACTACCTTGTGCAATACATTATTTTGTATTAAGTATAATTACGCTTCTCTCTAAGGTGTACATAACTCCAAAATAATTATTTGTGTCAAATATCGTAAAACGAACTATAGTTTAGAATATAATTAAAAGCCATTCTAAAATTTATAGTTGACAATATATT